>JBBBDQ010000598.1:6145000-6212500 GCA_037127315.1 Ascarosepion bandense
ACATCCAACTATCGCCCTATCAGTTTTCTACCAATTTTCGGGAAAGTATTCGAGGCTATAATCAATGCTGAAATAGTTCAACATCTTACTGCCCACAAACTCTACTCTGACGGGCAGTATGGATTCCGCTTTGCCAGGTCCACGGCCGACATGCTAACAACCGTTACGGAGTACATGCTCCAGGCACTTGATGAGTCAGGCGAGGCTCGTACTGTTGCTCTGGATATCTCCAAGGCTTTTGACAGGGTTTGGCACTCTGGCTTTCTATGCAAGCTACGGAGTTACGGTATTATCGGACGCTTGCTTGATCTAATCCAATCTTTTTTAAATAACCGCAAAATGAAGGTCGTTTTGAATGGGCACGCCACTTCATCCTACAGCACGAATGCTGGTGTCCCACAGGGCTCTATCCTGGGCCCGACGCTCTTCCTTATATTCATCAACGACCTCCCAGATGAGATCAAGTGCCAAGTAGGCATCTACGCAGATGACACCACAATTTGCTCCCGCATCTGTAAGAAACCCGTCGTGGCGGACAAACATAAATCGCTGCTGACCTTGAACGTGATGTACTCTGTGGTAAATTGGTGCAAGAAATGGTTTGTCAATTTCAACGCGTCTAAGACCAAACTGTTGTCTGTCAATCATCACAGGCAACCTCTCCTGTCTCCCATAAGCATGGACCAAGCGATTCTCCCTGAGAGCAATACACTGCACCTCCTCGGCCTTACCCTTTCTTCTAATCTCAAATGGAACCACTACATCGAGTCCATAGCTAAATCCACTGCTAAAAAGGTTGGGACACTTTGTCGGGCCAGTATGTTTTTCCCGCCTGAATCCATCCTGCATATATACAAATCAACCGTTCGTCCGTGCATGGAATACTGCTGCCATATATGGTCATGCGCCCCTGCCGTTCATCTCAGTGTTCTCGACAGGCTCCAAAGGAGAATCAGTAATGCGATAGGTACTGACTTGGCGGCTCGACTACAGCCACTTCCCCACCGACGAAATGTGGCCTCCCTTTGTCTGTTCTATAAATACTTTCACGGCTTCTGCTCGAACGAACTTAAGTCACTGATGCCTCATCAACAGGTGTTTACTAGTGCAACCAGATTGGCAACTGGCTCCCACCCATTCACAGTTAGGTTAGCCAAATGCAGCCGACAATTCTACTCCTGCAGCTTCTTCTCTCGCACTTCCCGCCTGTGGAACTCGCTCCCATATTCTTGCTTTTCTGACGGCTACAGCCTCCAGGAACTTAAATGCAATGTCAATAATCATCTATTAACGATTTCACTCTAGTTCTTTCCCCACTCCGTATGTCCTTTCCTTTCTTTGAAACTGTCATCACACCTGCATTCTCATAATTCTATTGCTCCTTTCTAATTGGTTCGTCTTCCTCTTTACTCTCTTCTAATTAATCTTGTTTACACTTATGTAGCCCCCTGCACATCAGTGGCATTACCGCCTTGCTCGGGGTGATACGATTAAAAAAGAAAAAGAAAAAGTAATACTGTAACAGAAATAGCGTAAATCAGTATGGAAGTGTGTACGACTTTATCATTGTGCTTTCCACCCGACCTCGTAAACTAATGTTTGTGTCTAACCTATATTGTATTGTGGGGATTCCAGTCTACACACAAATTTTGGTTCTGTAAATGTTTTTTATTCCGTCTCTTTCCTCATCCTTAGACTGAAGAGAGAAACAACGAATCAGCAGTTTGTGCAATAAACCATAGGCAAAAAGTTCTCCTGTAGTGAGTGATACGAGTGTGAAATACCCTGCACACGTTAGAAATGATTCGGATACAGGAACTACTCTTGAAGTCCTTTTCTATGAAATATAAGACATGCTAAGAATACTTAACGTGTGCAGATACCACGTTCATCTTTGTGAGCCTGTAGAATGTGACGTGTTCTTCTTAGTTTGGCTACGAGTTGATCTGGATCTTCCTCAATCCATAGTTTGTGTTATCACGGAGTCTGTCTCAGCAACGCGATGATAAACAGTACCAAAGCCTTTATGACTCGGCTGCATTAGGTATGGAAACGCTATCTGATACAATCGTGCAGCCTCGCGTCTATTACAATCCGCGCAGCCGTATATAAACAACGTATCTACCTATTCACGATATGAATATCCTGCCATTGTTAAACAGAACACTTCCCAGTTAACTCACTGGATATAAATAAGAATGTAACCTAGTTTACATGACAACACTACGCCATCTACCCTAAACTTCCTTTGAATTTAATAACTCGAAGACAAAGGATTTGAAGATACATGCTTATGTCCTTGTTTTGGTGTGAGACGCCTCCGATTTTGTAAAAATATTTACGTACAGTCTGTATACGGAAAAGTATATATCAAAAATACTTTTAAAAGAAAATATACATGTCAAATTGGAAAGGTTTTTGTGAAGCGTTTCATCCGTTAGAACCTCATCGGTTTCGGCTTGTGTTTTCACAACAAACCCATCAATCTCAGTTATATGAGGTTCTAATAGATAAAACCTGTCACGAATTTTTTTCATACATATTTTTTTCCGGTAGAAGACCTAAACCGGAAAAAAGACAAACATAGGTATATCCTAAGGAAGTCCGAAGCAAAGATTCTACAATCAGCGACATTGTTTTTCCAACGCTTCCTTGAAACATCAAACTGCCCAATCGAAACACTATTGGAAACTAAAAGACGGAGGACTCATCCCAGATATTAAATAGAGGATCATCGGACATGCACTAACTCGCAAAAACTTCAGGGACAGATGCAATTTATGCTTGAAGGAAATATAAAAATCCCAGTGAACTATTGAACCAGAGAAATGAAATCATCTTCAAATACAGACAAAAGATTAGATTTAAAATTCCATAACAAAATGGAATTTACACTGAACTGACATATGAATTTACAAAAATTCATAAATTAAATACTAACACACACACACACACACACACACACACACACACACACACACACACACACACACATATATATATATATATATATACGTTCGCTCGACCACCGGGGCTCACACAAGCATAACTGTATGTGAACAGTATGGGACTTGGCATATATATGTATATGTGTGCTGTTGTGTACATACATACGCATTTGATATTCAAATAGTGTATTTACCGACTTTGATGCCGAAAGTTTTGTATAAGTATTTTTAGGTAAGTGATTACATTTTTTATTTTGTATATGATTATCTGTGGAGTTTTTAGTCGTGTACGTTTTTTGTATTTAGCTTGTGTATTGGCGTGAGTATATATCTGATTATGCGTGCGTTCATTCTTTTCCTCGTTTAATATATGAATGACTTTCTAAAACTAATAATTTGTTAAACTTAGAATTTTAAAATTCTTAGTAAAAATAAAGTGAATCTAATATTCAATTAATAATGCTGATCTCAAGTTAATTAAATATTAAGTAATTTTGAGTTTGTTCATATATTCTTCAAATTAGAAGTTACTTTATTCTGATTAGTCTATGCAACAATGCCTCCTTGATTAAGGGGTTTTGCTTATTTTAAAACACTTCAACTTGAAATAAACCTCATAATCTAATATGACACAAGAAGTGTCAAAACAAAATAGCTACTTTTGTAGTAATATTATAACATATTCATGTTATGATTTCTGAATATATATATATATATATATATATATATATATATATATATATATATATATATATATATATATATGCGGGTAGGTTATTTTTTGTATACACAGTTCAATCCCAGGTCATCTTGTCGTCTGGGACGGTAATGTAACGTTCTAAATATGACATCCGCTTTAAAAAATAACTTTGTATATCTGACCACCCTACCATCAATAAAATACTTTCCTTCTTCTCGTTTCCCACACTATTCCATTAATTCAATAAATCTAACCTATTCCGTTTTGAACAAACATTTTGGTCTGAGAATGTGAATATTTAAAAAAAAATTCACCAATGAATTTGGAAACGATATTAAGTTATTTTCATTATATATATATATATATATATATATATATATATATATTCACTTATAATTATAACATGAGTATTTTGTTTCGACACTTCTTGTGTCTTTGGACAAGGAATATTATTCCACCCATACTTGGTTATATATATATATATATATATATATATATATATATATATAGTTTTAGTTGGGTGTTAAAATAGATTCTAGCGCTATAACCACTGAAAAAAACAACATCCTTGGATCCAAAAACTATCACAACTGAACAGTATATATATATATATATATATATATATATATATATATATATATATATATATATATATTTGTATATATATAAATATATACGTATATATACATGTAAACAGAAATTGTAGAAGAATAAGGTAGGACAACTGGCAGCTTTGGTTTAGGAATCCGCAACGCACGAGGAGAAAAATGGATCCAGTTGTGCATAGCAAATGACCAGGTAATAACTAACACCTGGTTTCAAGAGCACCCACGACGTCTATGGGCATGGAAAAGCCTAGGAGGTGATACGAAAAACCAGATAGACTACATAACCATAAACAACAGATTCAGAAATGCAGTGGTTCAAAGGAAAGCCTTTCCAGGCGCTGACTGTTGAAGTGACCACGTCCAAGTCAACTGCAAATTAAAAGTGAAACTCCGGTCATTGAAGAAACATAGTGCAGCACCAAAACCGATGTACAACACACTCGTGAATGATCTCAACCTACAGAAAGAATACACTAACAGACAAATACGAAGAACAAATTGGGAAAGGACACTCGAAATGGGACGCGCTAAAGGAAGCAATATTGACATCAGCAAACAACATTGCCCCAAATGAAATTAGGAGCAGAAAGAAAAACGAGTGGATGACTGAAGAGATTCTCGACATGATGCAAAGGGGGAAGAAAATGATATCAAGACATGGAACAGAGTACTGGGAACTACACAAGGAAATAAGAAGAAAATGTAGACAGACTAAAGAGGAATGGCTCAATGACAAATGTGCAGAAGTAGAGAGATTCAGCAGGAATAATAAAGCAGACATGGATAAAGAAATAAAAGAACTAACAGTACAAAAACCCTGCTCTTCACCAGGATGTATAAAATCTAAGGATGGAACAATCATTTTGGAGAAAGAGGAAATACTCCAACGATGGTAAGAATATATAAATGATCATTTCCAGGACAAGAGAGAGCAACCAATAATATGCAAAGATGAGGACGGACCGGAAATATTAAAATCAGAAATGGAATCTGCAGTATCCAAAATGAAGAGAAATAAAGCAGCTGGACCAGACGGCATAGTCATAGAGCTGCTGATCGCCCTGGAAGAATTTGGTATCGAGAAAATTAGTGAAATAATAAATGAAATATATAATAGTGGCGTAATACCTAAGAAGCCAGGAGCAAACTAGGGCGAACTCCACAGAACCATTAGTTTACTGAGCCATATAACAAAACTGATCGTCCGAATCCTGATGAATAGAGCGAGAAGCTGAATCAGACCAGAGATAGGACAAGAACAGTGTGGTTTCTGAAAGGGCAATACAAATGAAGAAGGACTTATACTTGTGCTTTATTGATTATGCGAAGGCGTTTGATAAAATACGCCACAAAAAAACTGATGGAGATGCTCGGCAGCTTGGACATATTTGGAAAAGACTTGAAAACAATCCAGAATCATTACTGGCAGCAAACCGCTTGCATACGGACAGATAATGAATCGAGTAGATATACAAAGATAGAAAGGGGCATAAGACAAGGTTGTGTCTTTTCACCGGATCTGTTCAACTTGTACAGCGAGAATATTTTGAGTACCTGAGAAGTTATGCCTGGATTCGTAATCGGAGACCAAAATTTAAACAACCTAAGATATGCAGATGATACAGAGCTGATAGCAGACACAGAGAGGAAATTACAAGACCTCCTACAGAAGGTAGCTGAAGAAAGTAACAAGAAATGATTAGAAATAAACTGCAAGAAAATCGAATGCATGGTTTTCAGTACAAATGGCAGCCCAATATGCCAAATACAGGTCGGGGATACTAGAATCAAGCAGGTACAAAAATTTAAATACCTGGGAAGTGTTATAACAGAAGACGGAAAGTGCGACACAGAGATCCGAAGTCGAATTGGCATGGCGAAGGAAACATTCCAGAAGTTGAGTAAGATATTAAGAAACAAGAAAATTTTACTAGAAACAAGGAAGAGAGTACAGGATTGCTACGCGCTGTCCGTTCTTCAATATGACAGTGAATGCTGGACAATATCATCAAAGATGAAGGAAAAACTTGAAGCAACTTAAATGTGCGTCTACAGAAGGATGCTACGAATATCATGGATTGAGCATGTGAGCAATGATGAGGTCTTAGAAATGATGGAAACAAAAAGGAAATTAATAGTGAGCATCAGGAAGAGACAGCTAAAATTCCTGGGACATGCAATGAGGAAGGATCGCTTGGAGAACCTGAAACTAACAGGCCAGATAGAGGAAAAAAGAGACAGGGGAAAGTAACGGATAACATATTTCATGGAGCTAATCAGGTGGATGACGGAACGAGGGTTGCATAGTGTAATGGGAGAAAGCGTGCTCAGAGCCACCAGGGATAGGGAAACGTGGAAAGCCATGATCGCCTGATCTGAAGGAACAGGGGACATATATGAAGAAGTAATTCATCATGTTTTATTAGACCTCAACAGAATGCAGAAAGCACTGGACTGCCGTTTCGTTCTATATTTTGGACTTGTATATATATATATATATATATATATATCGCAAACAATATAGATATAAATCTGACTAAAATTTAAACAATATTCTTTTGATGAAATTATTTCTTGAATATTAATCGTTTACCTTTGCCTTATCATACATTTAATTATGCCACTTTTTGATGCAACTTTTTTACTGACCTTACAACCACTTGGTCAATACTCATGAACCATTCTCAAAATTCAAAGGCTTGATAAACTAATACAATCGTTGCTCACGTGCAACATAATAAATCCACTATTTGCTCTGACAAAGTCCCTCAGAGGACAAAACGCATCAGCTATGAATATTTTTCTCTTGTTTTTATAATTTTTTTTAATGTACTGATAAAATCTAACTGAAAAAGCGTTTTCTACACACACACACACACACACACACACACACACACACACACACACACACATATATATATATATATATATAATCAACCTGTCTTTTGATAAAAATGAGTGCATCTTTCATAAGTGTCATTAGGCGAAATTTGATTTAAAAGTTAAATGGATAATTTTTTTAAATTAATAAAATTAAAGTGCCATTCAACAAATATTTTTTATATATATTATAAATTAAATTATATATTGTTATATATTGTTAAATTATATTATTATAAATTAAATTACATTATTTATTATGAATAAATATTATAAATATTAAAAATAATTATTATGAATTAAATTATATTATTTATTTTTCATATTATAAATTAAATTATATATTGTTATATATTGTTAAATTATATATTGTTATATATTGTATTTATATATATATAATCAACCTGTCTTTTGATAAAAATGAGTGCATCTTTCATTAGTGTCGTTAGGGGAAATTTGATTTAAAAGATAAATGGAGAATTTTTTTTAAATAGACAAAATCCAAGTTCTATGCAAGAAATTCTCTTTGTTTCAAAATCAAAACTCAAGAAGAAAAGACAGATTCGAGAAATTAGTGCCATGGGATATAAATTACCTTGCAAAATATTCGACCCCGGTTCGTTGAAAATTGGGCAACAAACTGATTTTAATTGTAGTGCTTTCTTCTCTTTTAATAGAAATCTATGCTTTCCAGTGTTTAGAAATGCTTTCCTAACATTACTTATAATTATCGTAATACATCGTTGGGTCCGGTTTATTCTACAGCCGTTTTCATTCGTACATTCTAAATGGAGAATGTCATTTCCAGAACGAGTATCTAATGAAGAGATAATATACTCAACTGATCTCAAGTCAATCAAGTATTAATACTGTGTATAACTGCAAACTACATCCGGATGCAAGACCTCTGATTGCGAGATTGGAAATTTTTTGAGCGTGAAATCACGTCTTATTGCTGTTGTTCACAGTTTCATTCTGACCCAGTGGGGTAGCCTCTGTTATGCTTCTAAGTATAGGAAAATATTAAACCTCCCAACAAAGTATAAAAATACATTTTATAGCAAAATGACCAACAATATATTTACTTTGTACTTGAAGTTATAAAACTGTTTTCAAAATATTTAGTATTAAATAACCCGTATAGTTTGATTTACTGCTACACAAAATCAAAATGCTAGCATGATTGAAAAAGAGATAATATTATCGTCATTATTTGAGTCTAAATCATTTACTTGGTTCAGAAAAAAATAAATATTAGACGTTTATATCAAGACATCGAGAATATAAGCCACTATGGAATTTTAAAGCCAATATCTATATAACTTGAACATAATTTTATTACCTCAAGTAAATATATTTTAAACACGATTTCATGCCTTCGACTACTAACAAAATGTATTGCTTGCCATTTTGCTTTAGAAATGTATTGTTGGTAATTATTGATATAATAAATGTGTTAATGGTATTTTTAATATTAAAATTTATTATTATATTTTCATAGTGTTTGGTTTTTCATTGGGGGTTCACTAGATGAGACTCAAATAGATGTCAACAGCAATTTAAAGTGAAAAAACTTCAATCTCCAGAGAAGCCTTGCCGATGGATGTAGTTTCTTGATCTACACAAGCTAAAAAGGAACTGATATTTATTTGTAGTTTATATTTGAGTCATCAATGATGGGTGTTTAGAAATAAAAAGAACAGTGTCATTGCTTTATCTAAAAAGTAGCAACATATATTTTTCTGCCATCTGTTTACAAAACAAGGACATCCATTGACATCATGTGAGGCAAGAATGGTTGGCAATGAGGTTAATCTTCCAAAGCAACTCTCTGATGTATTTGGCTTATCTGAGATTGTGGTTTGACGCTGAGTGCAAAGTCTTTTGATATCGGGTAACCTTGAAAGAAATTCAAACAGTACATTCTAGCTAATCTCTAGGGAATTTGTTCTTACACCTTTGTCTATATCTGGTGATATCATGTTTTTTTTTGTTTTTTTTTTACTAATGCTTAATTATTACTAGTCACCTTTTCAGACATGAATTATTTGTTGAACTCATAATTAATACAACAGACTAAACTATCGCCCGGTTCACACTCCACCCACGTCTATTGTACAGGTGTAGAGGCTCATCCCTTGTTCCCGGTTTAGGATGCGGTTTCCTGTTTTCTCTTTTCTAATCTTCTCACTTTTTTGTTCAATTGGAGTAGATAGACTAAACTATCGCCCGGTTCACACTTCACCCACGTCTATGGAACAGGTGAAGAGGCTCATCCCTTGTTCCCTGTTTAGGATGCGGTTTCCGGCTCTCTCTTTTCTAATCTTCTCACTTTTTTGTTCAATTGGAGTAGATAGACTAAACTATCGCCCGGTTCACACTTCATCCACGTCTATGGAACAGGTGAAGAGGCTCATCCCTTGTTCCCGGTTTAGGATGTGGTTTCCGGCTCTCTCTTTTTCAAATCTTTTCACTCTTGCGTAGCCCCCTTCACATCAGTGGCGTTACCGCCTTGCACCGGGTGATATGATTAAAGAAAACAAAACAAAAAAAAACAAAGAAAAAACACACACACACTTCAATTCAGATCGACAGATACTTGAAGAAATCAGGAAGAAACAGCAGTCGAAACTTTGTGATAGTAACCATAACTATGGAAACATTATTTCGACTCCAAATAACTTAAATGACAATTTCTCATCCCAAAAATTAAGATGAAACTTTTTTCTTCTAATTATAAAGAATGGCATGTGAAAATTCATGGTTTAGATAGACGACTTTGGACTCATTTATAACAGTAACATGAAGTGACAGCGATTGTTCTAATGGATTAGAGAAAAAAAGAGAGAGAAAAATAAAGAGAGAGAGAGAGAGAGAGAGAGAGAGAGAGAGAGAGAGAGAGAAACTAACTAAATAAAGATTAGCAAACATTGTCAAATGTGTGCTAGGTATTTTCGTCGCGTAAAAATTTTTACAATAACCGCCGAGAACTGCGTGACCCACTTAAGCTGAATTCATTTCTCTATTACAAGTTAGTAACCAAAATAAAGAAATCAAATATATGCTAAAATTATTCTCAGTCCATTTTTTCAGAACACCATGTGATCTTAAAATCGGTTTGCAAAATATTTACTGCGTTCTTTTGCGTGTTAGGTTCTGAAGAGTCCATTTTGAGCTCTTTCGATAGGAAATTGTACAATCATGAAATAAAAATGGCTGCTTTTATGTTTTCGAATGGACAAAGTTTAGGATCAGTGCCTAAGAAATGCACGAATCTAACCAAAAGCTATAAATATTAACGGGGAATTAACGAAAACCGATTTTTTTTCCGAATCAAACAAATTTTATTTTCAAGGCAGTCAATGTCAAAACGAACGCTGCTGAACAGGTATCTATAGGTCGGTTTTTAAAGCTGCGAACACGTGAGCAAAAGCAGACCAAATTTTCAAGAAATCCAAGATGAGCCAGAGTATCATAACTGTATACTCACGGAATTTCAAATTTAGTGTTAAAATGTAACGATGCAGCGTGCCAAGATTGCAGTTTTTTATAGTTTAGTGACAGAATATTTTTTCAGGTAAGCAGACTTATTTTTGACATAAAGTGCTCAATATCAAGAGAGGGCTATAGCGTTAACAATGTCTTCACGAAACTTCGAAGACTGCATGACTGAAAAACACTGCTCAGCTAAGTGACAAAATTCTCTTCATTAATTACATACATACATACATATATATATATATATATATATATATATATATATATATAATGTAGAGAAATTTGATTGAGCACTCTGGTGGTATAGTGGACTTTGAAAAACAGTAGCTACTCTGGCATCTACGCATCGTTCATTCAGCAATGAATTAGAACACTCTCAGATATTAGGCGAGTAAAATGATAATATACACGCTAAAAAGTCTGCCTCCTTCTACTGAGCGCCCATAGCTCAGTAGTAGAATCACCGACTGACGACAATTCGGTCGGGTTTCAATCCTGTGTAAAAAGGAATCGGCTGTCTAACCGTACTGATGAGCTGTGATACAGCGAAACACATCTGTCTGCGGATGATTACACACACACACACACACACACACACACACACACACACACACACACATATATATAAATATATATATATAAATATATATATATATATATATCACCGCAGAAAAATTTTCATGTTTCAGAACAATATTGTTCTTCTTCATGTGATATTTAAAAATGGTGAAAATGATGATTTATTTTACACAATATAAGATGTATTCCTCGTTATTCAAAAAATTAAGGAGGGTTGGTTGGAAGAAGTTAAACAATATAATTGTAGGTGTGTCAATATTGTTCAATTACCAGTGAGAATTACGTTGAATTTGCGTAGCGAAAGCGAAACATGTAGATAATGTCAAAACATGACACTTTTTAATTTTGTCAGGGTAATATACATATTACGAACATACATTATTTACACTATTTACATTATTCGGAACATTGCCCTCGTCTTGGTTGACATTTGTACGACGTTTCGATTTTATATGCTCCGGCCTTTTCCAGGTGGTAGGAATTTTGAAACAAACTCTTTATCACGATCACTGGGGTATATTATTCTTTTGTACGAAGCCTCTTTTGGTAGTCTTGAGTTATCTCTCTCTAACCCGACTCTCTAAATTACATATTCACCATTCACCACTGCTGTAGCTTGGTAATGAATTGGTCAAGTTACTGGAAATAACCAACGTATGTATCAACTGGGCTATGTGTCCTTAAGGACAGCAATAACTGAATTTCTGGGATTTAACCCAAAAGTAAAAGGCTTTAACCTAAACATTACGGCCTCTTTAACAGATGAGTAGTACAAAATCAATTTAAAAAAATCTAAAATAAAACTTTGTCAAAAATTATGTATTTGTAAATATAAGTAAATAATGCCTCATCTCAGAAATATATATATATATATATATATATATATAGTTTGTATTTACACTGTTTTTTAATTTTGTCAGGGTAATATACATATTACGAACATACATTATTTACACTGTTTACATTATTCGGACCATTGTCCTCATCTTGGTTGCCATTTATACGATGTTTCGGCCGTGGTAGGCTCCAGCCTTCTTCAGGAGCTAGACATTTCGAACCGAACTATTTATTAAGATCACTTGTGTATATCATTCTCATTCCTTGTGCGAAGCCTCTTTTGGTTGTCCTGTTATCTCCATCTAACTCGACTTTACATTAGTTGCTCACCACTGCTGTAGCCTGATATTGAACTCACAACTCTTTACTTGAAGCATCCTAGAGATAGCAAGCGTTCTTAGCAGGGGGAGTCAGGTAATTACAGAGGGTCACCATTTTTCCAGCTTGTATGTACGAGTCCCACTTGAGTCATGGGATGAGGTTACTTATCAAAGGCATTAAGATCCTTTGAGAGAAGAAACGTTCATAACAGGAAGGTTCAGGTAATTACTCGTACAGTACAGGGGACCGGCGCTTTTTCAGCATCTTTAGCAATAGATTTTATATACGAATCCTAACTAAGTCACAAAGTGCGCTTACTTACCAAAGGCAAGATGATTCCTTCATAGCAGGAGGAGTCATTTAATTTTTTGGGGTCGTACAGGGAATCCTCTGTTTTACAGCATCTTTAGGGAGAGCGTTTATATACTGTTGGGACGCCCGCGCCTATTCGGCTATAATGGACTATTCCATTACTATGTAAAGTAATGGTGGCATCTACGTAGGAGAGTGTGCAGAGCAGCCGATCGACAAGTCAGTCGTAGACTTCCGGTGACGACCCGGAAGTACCCATTGCTCATACTACGTCTTACGACGGTTGAGACGATTAACCCTTAATCTTGTATTGGATACTAATAACCTTTGTAAATACTATTTTCACGGAATACAACAATTAACCTATTCCTGTTGTTGAGTTATTTATTCTTACTCACGACATAACATATACGAATCGCATTTGCAGCATCGAATGAGCTTATTTCCCAAAGACATGAAGGTTCCTCGCGAGAACAAACGTTTACAGCAGAAGGAGTCAGGTAATTACTTGAACCTTACAGGGAAACGCTCTTTTTCAGCATTTATATTCAGCATTTTAGATTCAGCTTTTTTACGAGTCTCATGAACCATGGAATGGGCTTATTTTAACAAAGCTATGAAACCTCATCAAGGGAACAGACATTCATGGCCTGAAGGATAAGGTAATTAAGCCTTATAATGGACGACCTCACAGATTATATACGAGCCTCACTAGGGTCATGGAGTGATATTATTTCCCAATGAATGAAGCATATATACCTATATATTGTATGGTGTTTCACTTGTGTCATGGAGTGAATTTACTTATCAAAGACATGAAGCCTCATCGAGAGAACAAACACTCATAGCGGGAGAAGTTAGGTAATTATTTGAGCGGTACTGTGTCCAACTTGAAGCTTCAAATGAGCTATTCTCCAAAGATTTGATATTTTCATGTAAAACAAACGTTCATCGCACAGGAAGTCAAGTAATTATTTCAACGGTACAGGGGTTGCTTCTTTTCCAACATCTTTTCCTACATTGTATATAGCAGTCTCACTTCAGCCATTGAGCGAGCTTTTTTTCTCAAAGGCATGATGACTTCTTGAGGGAAAAACGTTCATATCATGAGGAAACAGGTAATTATATTAGCCTTACATATGATTGCATTTTCCCCAGCATTTTTAGTCATATATTGTATATACAAGTCCCACTTGAGTCATGGATTGAGTTTAATTCGCAATGGCATAATGCCTACTTGAGAGAAAAAACTTTCATAGCTGGAAGAGTCAGCTAATTATTTAAACTTTACTGGGGACTGTCTCTTTTTCTGCCACTTTAGCGATTGATCTTATATTTGAGTCCCACCTTAGTGAGTGAGCTTGTTTCCTAAAAGCGTGGGACCTACTTGCGAGAACTATCTTTCATTGTGTTATACGCAAATTCAAGTGTGAGGATGTACTAGACTGATTTTTCTTATACTGGATGTAACAAATCCTCCCACCATGAAATGTTATGTCTAAATTCGAAGAGAGATCAACTGTAAAGCTCTGGTAGTCTAGAGCAGAGGCCACTAAACCTTGTTTTTCATCAGAGTGCTCTATAACGGAGAGAATGACTAAAATGGCCTGCATAACCATCTCGTTCGATACAAAAACCGAATACACTAAAAGTAAAGACAACTAACATATTTCTTTACCAAAAATTGTGTCAAACAAGGCATCATTAGCAATAAAAGAGTTATATTCCACCCAGTTCTCACATATCTGAATCTCACAAACTAAGCAGCAAGAAATGTTAGTGAAATTTGTAAAACTGGCGTTTATCGTTTAAGATATAATCAATATTTGCTTTAGAATTGTTGTATTCAACCAAGAGAATTGCTTTTAAATGTTCATTAGTCAAACTCGTTACATGTGCTAACTTTACATACTTCATTTTAGGAAATGTATGCTCGCAAACATAAGTTCTTTTTTATAACATCATTCCAGAAGCAAATTTCTTGAAATTTGAAAACTCATCATTAGGTAAGCAGTAATAAATTGAGGACATGTTCATTCTCTGTGCTTCTCTTTCCACAACTCTTTTGCTTGCAAATCAATCTAAAATATATGGGTGTTGACCTCAATATCTACTTTTATATGTATATGGGTTCAATCCCTGATACTGAGCACTTTCATACATGAATATAAAAAACCTTAGAACTATATTTCTAAATATATATATATATATATATATAAGATTAACATGAATATAAAACACCGTAGAACTATATTTTTAATATATATATATATATATATATATATATATATATATATATATATATATAAGGTTTACCTTTAATTAACAAAATTTAATTATATGATTATATTGTGCTCTACAATTTTATTGAACACTTTTTGAAAAAATGTAAATGTCAGAAACCTCGGAATTTCAAAACTGTTGGTTCTCTTTACTATATATATATATATATATATCGCTCATTCAGTAACGAATTAGAGCACTCTGGCTATTGGGCGTGTATAAATATTCTACAAAGTCTGTCTAGTACACGCTTCTTAATACATGGGTCATTAAAGTATGTACACAAACACACACACACACACACACACACACACACATATATATATATATATATATATATATATATATACTTCATATATATGTACATACTTCAATGACCCATGCTATCAGAAGCGTGTACTAGACAGACTTCATAGAATAATTATTGGAATAGTGCTTTTAATACATGCTATTCTATCCATAAAGATTTTAGAATTTATAACTTTTGATTGCATTTTACAACGATTTGAAAGTTTAGCCTTTTTTTCTAAGCAAGTAAGTAAAGTTGAATTAAAAGTGTATGAATGCTTACAAAACCCCAGAAGGCTTTTTACAACTCAAAATGTAATATTTGGAGAGAATTCTACAGTAGTCGGAGTAATTTCTTTTAACAAATCTATAATTTCAGATGTGATGCTTAAATTACTTCAGCTGATGGCGAAGTTTTCTGCATCTGTATTAATAATTCATATAATTAAAATGTCGTCAAATGATAAGTAATTTCCTCTTTTATTATTTGTTGTTTTAACTTTGTGGTTTTTTCTGAGATGAAGTTTTCTTGTGTCTACCTTTTGGGAGAATGTTTAATTTTGGTCTTGCTTAAATAAAAATGCATTTCGAAAATGGGGATCAGAATATAATTGTTGTCTCTTCTCGTTAAAATGTGTCCTTAAGAATTCTAATCGATTGCGTTTTTTTCATTTTTTACACACACAGATACACACACACATACATTTAACATTATTTCTAATGGATAGCCACAATTGAATATTCATTAGTACCATAGGGAAAACACCGTCATTCGATATCACGTGGTTAGACCGTTCGGCTACATAGCACCTCCCCATCAAATCGCATCATGCTGGAGACGCATATTTTTCTAACAATATTTCTTGAATATGTAAAATAAATAAGATGTAAATAAATAAATATATTGCTTAATAATAAAAGAACAGAGCGTCTACTTAAATAAGAGTTTCCATTCAAAATAGCCTTTAAAGAAATAAATTAAAAATAGAGTCAAATTCACTATGCTACCCGTTGTTTTCCTCGGTCTCGTTTGCTTTAAGTCTGTCCTGATTCATCCTTATTTTCAAAAGGCGTAATATGCCTATGTACAGCAAGTGTGAAGCGAATTAAAATAACATTTATAGTTATAAAATATTCATATGTTTAAATCTGTCAAACATATATAATTGTTCCAACTTAAAGGGAAAAGTCAACTGTAAAAACAATGAAATGTTGTTCCCCATAAACTAAAGACAACTAACACCGTGTTAATTATTTCAGTCAAGAGTATACAACTATTAGTATCAGATTATCCAAGCCCTCTTTCCTCATCGCATGTCCTGGGAACTTCAGTTGTCTCTTCCTGATGCTCAGTATTAATTTCCTTTTCGTTTCCATTCTTTCCAACATCTCATCATTGCTCACATGCTCGGTCCATGATATCCACAGCATCCTTCTGTAGAACCACATTTTAGTTGCTTCAAGGTTTTCCTTCATCTTTGATGATATTGTCCAACACTTATACATGTCTGCTTTATTAGTCTTGCTTAGTTTCTCTACCTCTGGGCATTCGTCGTTGAGCCATTCCTCTTTAGTCTGTCTGCATTTGTTCCTTATCTCCCTGTGTATTTTCCTGTATTCCCTCTCATGTTGTGGCATCATTTTCTGTCTCTTTTGCATCATGTCGAGAATCTCTTCAGTCATCCACTCGTTTTTTCTTCTACGTCTGATTTCCTTTGGGGCAACGTTGTTTGCTGATGTCACTATCGCTTCCTTTAGTGAGTCCCATTTCGAATGTCATTTTCCAATTTGTTCTTCGTATTTGTTTTTCACGCTGTTAGTGTATCATTTCTGCAGGTTGAGATCATTTACGAGAGTGTTGTATTTCAGTCTTCTTGGTGTGCTAGGCTTCTTCATTCTTCGGGGTTTTATCCTTAGTTTGCAGATGACTGGGACGTGGTCGCTTCCGCTGTCGGTGCATGGATAGGTTTTGCATTGAGCCACTGCGTTTATGGTTATGTAGTCTATTTGGTTTTTCGTGTCACCTCATGAGCTTCTCCATGTCCATAGACGTCGTGGGTGTTCTGGAAACCAGGTGATAGTTATTACCTGGTCATTTGCTGTGCACCATTAGGTCCATTTTTTTCCTCGTTCATTGGTGATGTCTAATCCAAAGTAGCCGGTCGTCTCTCCTTCCTTCTCTTTACCTACCTTGGCTTTCAAGTCACCCATTATGATTCTAATTGCTTGGCTTTTGCACTGAGCCTTGGCATTGTCCAGTATGGAGTAGAATGATTCTGTTTCTTTTTCAGTGCTTTTCATTGTTTGTGCATAAACTACTATGATAGATATGTTGAAGGTTCTTCCTCTCAGTTTAACGAAGAGGAATCACTCTCTGAAAGGTGGCAGTATCCCAAAATACATTTCTTTACTTCTTTGTCCAGTATTAGGCCGACTCCTTTTTCGTTGTTTTTGCCTCCTGCGTAAATTATCCTGTGGTCGTCGCTGATGAAGTCTCCATTGTTAGGCCATCTGGTTTCGCATATGCCCAGAATATTTATCTTCAGTCTGTCCATCTCTGTCTTGACATTCTCTAGTTCTCCACAGTTGTTGTGTGTCCTGATATCCCATGTCCCAAAGGTAATTCTTTGTTGCGCACAGTCACAGGGTAACAGTCCAGAGACACCTGTCATTCCTTCCTGGGCGGGGAACAAATTTGGGAATAAAATGTCCCCTTTACGTCGTTGGTCAAGTGACACCTGTTGCCCATGCCGATCCTTACCGAGCGAGGAGTTGCTTCCTTTGGAAGCAACCCTCTTCACACCGTTGGATTTCATATGTTTATTGTGAAAAGACATGATTGTGCGCGGAATAAATAGCGGAGTGGTATCCCGTTTCCTTCTCTACGGTAATTTATTGAGGCACCACCTCTAGTTAGCAGGCCGTTGGTTTTTTAAGAGTTTTTCTGCTCTTTGTAGGTTTAATTTTAACCTACCAGGTTGCTAACATTTCGAAAAAAATAACGTGTGGAAAAATAAATATTAAGTATGTACTTAGTATAAGTTAAATTAACTAGTCATGCAGAGGAAGATAATGTCACTAGCCCAGAGTAGCATTTCGTTACCATTAGGCAGAAAAAGCTTGCAATTTTTTTTGAATTTTTTTTCGTAATTTTTCAATGACAAAACTTCTGACTTGATTTGGATAACTTCATTCAATCTTGACTTTAACGACACAAAACCAGAGAGAGAGAGAGAGAGAGAGAGAGAGAGAGAGAGAGAGAGAGAGAGAGAACACTTGGTTGGAAAGTGGGGGTAGAAAATAGAAATAGAACGCTATGTAATTAATTTACATTAAAAAACTCAATTACTTTTTAAATTAAACATCAATCCATTTTTCTATTTTAGAAACTTTTGAGAAAAATCCACGCGTAGTATGCCCAAAGTAGCGATCAAGTTCAATTCTCAATTAACGATCCACAGGTTTAACGCAAGACAGTGAAATAATTTAAGAAAACGTTACTTGAGATGAAAAGACCAGGAGTAAAAGAGACACCGACTGACGCTACATTTAAATTTTTTAAATTTGTAGTTGACTTGGTAGCAAGAAGTCGGAAGAAAGTTTTACGGGGAAATATCTCGCGTGATAAAACTATTAGAATAAAACTGATGGTCACAATTGGAAAATTTTAACAGTAAAATATATACGAATATTTTAGTTTGAATAACAAAAATTAAAAACTACATAAAAGTAAATGTAGTCTTTACATTTTTCTGTCTTTCAAGACCTTGATTGTCAAGATTGTTCTATTAACACCAGAATTGGTGATAAAACAATCGTGAAAAAATGTAGAGAATAAGAAGTGTGAATATCTTCCCAGCTGAGATCCTCTATCTTTTCAGGTTTGATCTTTGTTGCCATCTTATGCAGCAACACCACACATTTATGACTGTTTTTTTCTTTGCAAAGCAATATTTAAACAGTATAAATAATATTTTGCATTGCTAGCATAAATGCTGCTTTCAGTTACCTCCTGACCGATACAAAGTTATTTTTTATCAATAAATTTATCTTAGAATTATCAGTAAACTCTAATAATCGCTTCATCATTATCATAATTAAAATTTGTTAAAATAAAAAATGCCGCTTTTTTGTACAAGAGAATTTTTTATTTGTTTTTATCTCTTTTTGAATAACGATTTTTTCGTTGTGCAAGGTTTCAGAGCCACTCGAGGTTGCAAAGTACGAGACACGGTTTATGACACCATGTGGAGAAGGAAAATAGTTAAAATAATAGTGATCAAGGGAGCATCCTCTTTGGATTCGATTTCAACAAGCGGGGGTTATGAAGAATCTGCTCGGGTCAAATCAATATATAAGAAATGGAAGGAAATGGAATTCACATCTAACAAAAGGAATACGAAATGAATAGGGGTGATTCACCACAATTTCTTTATCAGTTTGTAGTTCACGGGAACCACATATAGCTTTCTCCTCCCTCTGGTCGTCCGAAATGTTCAATACTGCTGGTGATCTATGAATTATTCCCTTCGACTCCCGACCTGTTCTGGCTCCATGAAGTGAATAATTTGATTGCAGGCAGGAAGGCCAAAATTAGATTTGTCGTCAGTATCTTCGCCTCGGGCTGTTCCAAATAGAGTGAAGACATACATTGATAAAAAAGAAATATTTGACAAAAAATGAAGGAGAAAATATCACGGTTTATCTCGAGTATAGTATACAGTAGTTTATTTAGTAGTGGTTCCCATGAAAGATTGTCAATCTAAATTATCTCCAAATCAGACGATACACTCGGTTAAGCTTGTAAGGGTCGACGTGTGTATTTAAAGAAGTGTGTTGATTTTGGTAAGTTTAGCTCGAGGCTGATGTCGGAGTTACGTGTAAGCAGTTAGTCACGTGCGGACTTAGGCGATCTACCGTCTTTATCTTCAGGTTTTCTGTCCAAAGTCTCTGTCCGATCACTGGATCCGATCTCTCACTCCGATCTCTGGTCTCTGATTTCTAATTCGTTTCGTGCAATATTTTTCCCATCTGTCGTCTTCACTGCCTGTGAAAAAAATTTTTTCCAAACTTGGTAGTCGCCTCTTGGTTAATGATTTTAGGCAACGCTGTCCTTAAAGCCTCTTCCTCCTTTATTTGTCAATATTTCTGGGATGAGGTACTATTTACACTATTTACATTTATCAGTTGAATTCATTGCATTCACTTACGCGCAAATGCCCTTGAAAAAAGTACTAATCCGTCTCTTCCTTCCAGGACAAATTGGGTTCTATAGCCTTGGCTGGCAACCAGTCTACCGCAGAAAGCAATGGCAACCTACTGTGGGATAATCTTCTGCCCAGTCAGTCATGCCCCTATCGAGACATGATCGCCTAAACGTGTTTCACGTATGGCACATACATTATTGACATTACTGACATTATTCGGTATATTGTCCTTATCTTTGTTGTAATTTTCCCGACGTTTCCAGCTTTCTTCAGTTGCTAGCAATTTTGAACCGAACTTTTTATTTTGATCTCTGGGGTATATCATTCTCATTCCTTGTGCGAAATCACTTCTGTTAGTCATCAGTTATCTCCCTTTAAGCTAACACTCTAAACTATTTGTTCACCATTGCTGTAGCCTGGTATTGAACACACAGCTCTTTGGGTAAAATCACTGGAACCAACCAATGTCTATATTCACTGGTCAATGTGTCTTTGAAACCGGAGCGTACACTCGCGGAAACGTGGAGAAAATGACAACAAGTAGATCGCCTGTTTCCACAGATTCTTAGTAGGTACAGTTCTCTCCTCGTCTTAAAACAAACAAACAACAAAAACAAAGCAATTATCGTTTTATATGCGCTTTTTCTTTTCTCTTTTCTGGTCTGGAATTTGAATGCATTGAGTTGGATTTCTCAGGGCAAATATCATTGGACAAGTTAAGATTTCGCAATTTGTTTTCACTAAAACCAATTTGTCAACTGAATATTTGTCTTTTCGTCTAGTGTCTAATACTGAACACCTGTTTTTTTGTCAAGTAACATTTTTTCCTCATAACTACCACTTAAGATTTTTACGGTTTCTTCAACCAACTGTCAGCACCTCGACCGTTGTATATATTAGACATTTTCTCCTAACAGACATCTGGCTTCTTTTTATAATTTTCAATTTCTAGCAACCAATTTTGTCCTGTATATCTTTAAAACTTTACATGAGAAATTTATATATTTTTCTTTATACTCAGATTAAAATTATTATTAATTACCAGCAACCAATTAATATCATATCTCTTCCTTAAACTTCTTGTCATTTCCCCGTAAATGGCATCTTCAATTTACAGTTTTATTAATACGCTTATCTAACATGCATATTAATTTATGCCGTACTAATAAGGAAAATGATTCTCATGTAGTATTTAAAATGTCCCTTCTCTTTTTATCTTCACATGCAATAACTTTCTTTGTTTTTTCATACAGTGTCTTTTTCCCCTTCTCATTTTTACATGCAATATTCTTCCTTTTTTTTCCAATGCTCATAACAGTCTTTGCGTTGGGTATGTGTGTAGGTATGCGTGTTTGTGCTATAGGATGCAAATCTTATATCAACAGGCAGTTAACTAAAACGCAAAAAGTAAAATTGCACACCCGTAAAATCGGATCAGAATGACTGAAAACATTTTGGAAAAACTCAGACCAAGGAAAAAAAATTACAATCAAGTGTGAAATTTAATTTTGACAAATAACAAAATGATTGAACCTGTACGGAAAGAAAAAAAGACGAAGCCAAATTTAGGGATCAGATGTTAAATTAATTTTCTAACCAATAGAAAGAAGCGTTTTGCAAGACTAAGAGAAAAGTTACCAATTCAGTGTGCAAAGAGGAATCGGTAAAAAGGAAGAGGTAAAGAATGTCAGAATCAGTCAGTCAAATGGGAGCACACACAGACGATATGCAAGATGACACTAAAGAAAATTTAATTTGCCGACCCGGACGTAAAACTGCGTCACACATTCGTTCTACTCCTTCACTCATTCTAATTTCTTTTCGCTCTTTTTCTCTATCCTCAACATATTCGAGTTCAACAAAGAAGACGACAACAACAACAACAAGACACTTCAACTGACTCCTAAAAAATTAACCTCCGATAAGTACAGTTTTCTTTATTGCTTCATTTTCCTTTTCTCGCCGGTCATAAAAAGGAACAGAACACAGACTTTATTAGTAACCTGTTAATATTTCTACATACACAAATTCTACTGCTATCAACTGTAAGGAGTCATTTAATTATTTACTACTAGTTTTCTGGAACTTTTACCTACGTACATTTTTTTCTTTGAACATTTTCTTCTTGCAAATTTGTTATTCCGTTTAGTTAATAAAATTTTACTTTAACATACAAAACGAAATATTTTATTCTTCCCCAATTCAACATCCAACCTTCAACCCTCTGACATTTGAAATTTTGGTGACTTTGGTTGTGTTTGGTGCAAGGGCAATTTGACAAACATACCCGAGAACCCCTACAGTGTTTTATGTATTGTTCTTTTTGGTTACCATTCTTCTCTCCACAGGTTTTAGCTGTTTCTCGACAGGAGTCGGTTCTTCTATTTCTGCTGTCGAGTTTAATCCGCTCTCTTCTTCATCTTTATTCGATTCATTTGGGCAAAGATTGATGATCGGTATCCCTTTTTTTCAGCTGTTCCATGCTCACGGAAACACCATTAATCCGTTTCGCGCTATACGATTTAATTTTCCATATTGCCTTTACTACTGCAGCAGTGATTAACAAAGGACTTTTTGTAACATACAACGTGTGTTAGCGCGTGCGATACCCTGTCTTCATCAGCCACCGACCAGGGGTCATGTCACGGTTTCGGTGGCTATGGCGGGACCACCACCCCTGGCGCCACCAGCAACGTTTGCCACAATTCAGAGTATGAAGATAAACTTCTTGATTGTCCCTCTTGTATATTCTCATAAAGAAGTAAACAAAACGATCTTATCCCTACTGACAAGTTTATTATGATCATCGTACTGTTTCTTAAACCCATACTTTCTTTTTCTAAAATATTTAACCTGTCTTTTAAGTGATTCATGTTAATCCTATATATTGATTTTGATAACTCTGGCCAACGTTCTATGGTGACTTGAGGGAATCCGTTTATTCCTGGCTTTCATAACTGCGTGGAATTACTTCAGGTGTGCGTCAATTATCCCTTTTATCGAGTCTTTCTTTTAATGATTCTCTTCGGCCTGGTAATACGTGGGTAACGAGATGGACATGCCAAATGCTGAACACCCCAGGGGTAGTTTTATTAGAAACAAGGGTGTTTTCATTCTCAATGTTTTAGTGGATTCTCACCCACATACCTTTGACAGATCGCTTGGCTTCTGAGTGACCACTACCCAAACTCTTTCAGAAATACTGATGGCTTGCGGTAACACAGTGTTTCTCAATATCTCTACTTGGCAATTCTCAACAATCCCTTCTCTATTATCTTGGAATAATTCGAGTTTACGCCACATGTGCTCACTTATGTTCCGAGGGAATCATTCCTACACTTCCTGACTTTCTCTGTTTTCAACATTATAACTTTTGTCCTGGCTGAATTTAACGCTACATGCTCTTTCTCAGGCTGGTATCTCAGTCCCTGCTCTGCTTGAGGGTATAGAATAGGTAAGTTTATAACCTGATATATCTCAAAAAGTCTGTCTCTGTCTAACAATGGAATGGACAATACAACCAATAGTTTATTATCTTCCAACAAAGTTAAACAACCCAGACGATTATAACATTTCCATAACTCCTTGGTGGGGTATATTTGTAGCCTTGGAATGATGAGGTAAATCAGTTTGTATCTTTAGTAATATTTTCTTTAAGTGTCCAGGGGACACTATGCTTGGAGATAAGTGTCCCAAAGAAAATATATCCAACTGAACCCTCACATGCTCTAAAAACTGTCAGTGACTGTCAAGTTTGTCGCATTTTGTTAGTAATCGACTGAAAATACTGTTGTATAACCCATGTAATTCCTGTAACTTGGTTGTCACAGTTCCTGAAAAACAAGATACTTCCTTTCTTAGCTCTTTCAGGTTATTTATTAACTAATACTACTAATTATTAACTAATATTACTAATACTAATTAACTTGATGCTGGCTCTATTCTTGGCAAATTATAACCTTGTCACATTCAGCATCGATAAACTTTCTTAAACCACATGGGCTATGATTCTCTGATCCTTTTCTGCTTTCTTAATTTTTCTCCTAATAACCTTAACGTTATCATCAGTTAGTGTCCCGAACAGAACATTTAGCGTTTTTCCAACTATGGGGACCACTTCTCTCTCGTTTTTAAGATCTCGATTCATTTCAGGTAATTTCTCGTATTCTTCCTCTGTCTTCTACTTTGAGCCTGACGCACCAAACATCTTTGAACATAGTGTCACTGTACAACTTTGGTCAGTAATAAGTCCTTCCTATCAGGTCATAGGTTTTATCGATCCCCGTGTGGTCCAACTTCTCGTGACATTGCCCTAATATCTCCAGCTTCAAATTCTTTGGCACATACAGCCTAGGTCTAACCTAGTCGTCTCTTCCCGAGAAATAGTATATCTTCCCTTCGAGTATTGCGTATTTAGAGATCTCTCCCACAGTTACTCTATTTCTAAGAGCGGTTATCTCGTTGTTCACTTCACAATTCCTTCTCTTTTACTTATTTTCACCCATCGTAAGATCCTCAACGGAAACGCCTTTCCCACTGCTTCTCTCTTCTTCATTTTCCTAGTTTTACTGACCTGACATACTAACAGTATTGGCACTATCACTGCGGCCTCCACAACTACTTTACACAGGACTACCCCCACTTTCTTCGGGGTTAATTTCGTCTATAGGGACCAACTGAAGAATCTCTCGTCATATCTTCTTCCCAATCACCAGCCTGCTCCTCCTCGACACTGCAGTTCTAGTGGATAATTTTATACCTTCAGGTATCCCCTAATGGCATTCTTCCTCTATTTACTATTAATAAAGTGGAGTTGAATTCTATTCTGGCTCCATGGCGATGAAGCCAGTCCTCTCCCAAGATCACTTCCGTGCACAGCTCTGGGGTTACATGAAAATTCTAGACGCTTCTTCTTTTTTCACGAGGTGATTCACTAGCCCATTTATCTTCATTGGGGTTCCGTCTACCTGGGTAATTTTTATGTCCATCTTTTTCATCCAACCTCTACTCCTCAAGCACTCATATTCTATCTCTCTTTGTAGCGAGATTGACGCCCCAGTATCTATCAAGGCCTTCTCTACTGAATCCCCGACTAATGCCTTATAAGAAAGCTCTTTTACTTGGTTTAATACAGAAAACACCTTGGACTTTTTCTTTTCCTGGGACCTTGGTTCATTGTTTAACAGGCCACAAACGCTGGCAGTCGTTCATTTCTAGCATTATCTCCTATCATTATCTGTCACTTGTTCCCGATGTCTTTTCAGTATTGTTTTTGCTGTCAGACAAAGAAGAAAAAACTATGGAGTGTTTAGAACCGTATGGTCAAAATTACCAAAGTCCGTTGGTTCTCCTCTCTCCGTTGGTTATTTTCTTTCAGTTGATTGCTGGCCCGGCCGTGGTCAACCTGGGGTCAATCCTGGTAACGGCACTAATCTATGACGTCTTCTTTATCAGTCTATGAATCACGTGAACTACAAATAGTTTTCTTCTCCCCGTGGTCGTCTGAAACATTCAATACTGCCGTTGATCGATGAATTGGTCTCTTCGACTCCCGACCTTTTCTGCCCCAACGTTGTGATTAGTTTGATACCAGACAGGCCAAGATTAGATTTGTCGTCAGTATTTCCACCTCGCGCTGGTCAGAACAGAGTGAAGACATACAGTAATAAAAATAATTAATCGAATAAAATGAATGAGAGAATATATAACGATTTTTGTCGAGTATAATACAGTAGTTTTGTTTGTAGTGATTCACATGCATGGTTGTTAATCTAAATTGTCCCTAAATCAGGCACGACACTTGTAAAGGTCGGTTACTGTATTTTGTGTTGTTACGTGCCTCGACCACGTGACCGGGTTCGCTTATATATAGAAAGAGTGAGTCGGGTTGAAGGAGGAGGTTAGTGTGAGCTGAGGGCTACTGTTAACCTGCGTGTTACTTGCTAAATCAACCATCCATATTGTTAAGATCTACTACGGACTATTTATATTGTATCTACCGAATAGGATATTATTTTATCATCTGTGTATTGTTTACCACTTCGACCATACAACAGTTTGTGTAGTTGATTTTGTAAGTTTGGTAAGTTTCGCTCAAGTCTGATATCGAAGTTATGTATAGGCAGTTAACCACGTGCAGACTTGGGCTATCGCGCGTCTTTATCTTTAAATCTTCTAACTGAAGTCTCCGTGCAGTCACTAGGTTCGATCTCTGGTCTCCGATTTCTAATTCGTTTTGCACATTCATTTTTATTGATTCTGCCAAAAACTGGTGTAGAAAAAAGTTGTTGGAAATAATGTATTTTCCCCACCTGTCAACAAGTTGTTAAGAATTTGCAAGTTGTTTTTACTAAAACAAATTTGTCAGCTGAATATTTTAATTTTCGTCTGGTGTCAGATACTGAACAACTGGTTTTCTCTTAACTGCCACTTAGGGTTTTTACGGTTCCTTCAATCAACGCTCAACATCTTGCCCGTTGTACAAATTAGACACTGTATCCTGTCAATCTGACTTGTTTTGATAATTTTCAATTTCTGACGACGAATTATATCGTTCTGTATATTTTAACCCTTTGCATGAGAAGTTTATCAGTATATATTTCTTTATATTCAAATTGAAATTATTAATAATAACCAGGACCAAATAGTGTTACAGCATGGCGGCTCTTATCCGTGAATGTTAGAACTGGTGGAAGTAAATAATGTAGTTCGTCTAAACACATTCCGTTGATAAAGCAATAAAGCAGAAAGAGGCATGTAAGGTTTTCTTCCGTGGGGAAGTTGTTGCAGGTTAGAAAATAGTTTGTCACCCACAAGAAGGTGGAGACGATTTTGGAATCTATGGAGGCTGAAAAGTCAAGAGCGAGCAGCTCCATTAACCAATAGAAGACCCGGGATCTACACATTGTAGATGGTTGTTTAATAAGATGCGTGATATGAATAAAAGAGGAAATGTAATTAGTAGAAAGTGAGATTATGGCGATAAAGAGAAGCGATAACGATTAACATCTGATTTGAATGGATTAAGATTTAGTTGTTCAGGTTAATCATCTTTTCCACGAAGTAAAATCTGTTGGAACAAAAGCTTCCAGATAGAAAGATTTTACATCTGGAATGCGAATAAACAGGGGAAATAGCTTGTCTATTTTTTTATTGTTTTGATGTTTACAGCTTATCAAGCATGTGAGTATTATTTACAGCTAGAAAATATTATTTAATTGTAAAAATGGAACTAAAGATTAAAGCTCATCTGAACATTGGCCATGGAAATAGCGAGAGAGTAGAGAAAGGCTTAGTTGAAAAGGTGTAAACTGGTAGAACTAAAGAATAAAGCTAATCTGAACATTGGCCATGGAAATAGCGATAGAGTAGAGAAAGGCTTAGATGAAAAGGTTTGAACTGGTAGAACTAAAGATTAAAGCTCATCTGAACATTGGCCATGGAAATAGCGATAGAGTAGAGAAAGGCTTAGATGAAAAGGTTTGAACTGGTAGAACTAAAGATTAAAGCTCATCTGAACATTGGCCATGGAAATAGCGATAGAGTAGAGAAAGGCTTAGATGAAAAGGTTTGAACTGGTAGAACTAAAGATTAAAGCTCATCTGAACATTGGCCATGGAAATAGCGATAGAGTAGAGAAAGGCTTAGATGAAAAGGTTTGAACTGGTAGAACTAAAGATTAAAGCTCATCTGAACATTGGCCATGGAAATAGCGAGAGAGTAGAGAAAGGCTTAGATGAAAAGGTTTGAACTGGTAGAACTAAAGATTAAAGCTCATCTGAACATTGGCCATGGAAATAGCGATAGAGTAGAGAAAGGCTTAGATGAAAAGGTGTGAACTGGTAGAACTAAAGATTAAAGCTCATCTGAACATTGGCCATGGAAATAGCGAGAGAGTAGAGAAAGGCTTAGATGAAAAGGTGTGAACTGGTAGAATTAAAGATTAAAGCTCATCTGAACATTGGCCATGGAAATAGCGAGAGAGTAGAGAAAGGCTTAGATGAAAAGGTGTGAACTGGTAGAATTAAAGATTAAAGCTCATCTGAACATTGGCCATGGAAATAGCGATAGATAGAATAGAGAGAGGCTTACATGAAAAGGCGTGAACTTGTGAAACTAATGAATGGACTTAATTTGAGCATTTGCCATAGAAATAGCGATAGATAATGTAGAGAGAGGCTTAGATTAAAAGGCGTGAACTGGTAGAAATAAATAATGGAATTGATCTGAACATTTGCTATTGAAAATAGTAGATTAAAGAGAGGCTTAAATGAGAAGGTATGAACATTTGCCATATTGATAAAGTAGAGATAAGCTTGAAATGTTGCCTCTGTGGTAAAGTGATCGCAGGTTTAAGAAGAAGTCATCAGCCACAAGACTACATAAACAATTTTGAACTCTATCAAGAATAAAAAGCGAGCAATGAGCATCTGGGCTCCAATATCGCAGCACTACTCTATTTTCCCTCTAATCGTGTTAGATAAATCGTCACAGAACAAATATACAAATTATTGTGAACTTCATAAATCCTGTCTGATTTTCATATTATCGTAGTTAGACATTGTATGAATAAAATAACAAATTAACCGCTAATTACAAGAACTACAATTACAACTACAAGAAAACGTTTATATTTTACAAGATGATTCAATACCGTATACCCTTTGACATAGAGTTCGTATTCTCAAATTCTTCTGTAAACAAACGCATTATTTCTGTTTGTGGTTGACTCGTTGGAACATGGTTAAGAAACTTTATTTTCTTCTTATTAAAAATCTATTTTAATTTATTCATGGATCTACATGTCATCGTACTTTGGAATAAAATTCATGAATGATAAATGCCCCGGTATATATGTCTATGCGCATGCGTTATTTCTGATTGCTTTGTATTTCGACATTTAGAAATATTTCATCCATTCATCTAAGTGCTGCAAATTTGATTAAGTAAATATTTAAAAGCAATATTTTAAAGCCGTAAGATGTATTTCTAAAAATGCATTTCTATACCGATATTAAACGCCGACCCGTAAACGCATGCAAACATGCATCTGTACACAGCTATGCATCTTAAGGAAACATTCACTCACTTTCACGCAACTCTGATGACTTATCGAGAGGATTCCATGATACGTGATAAAGACCTTTACACCAGAATGATATTGTAGTGAACAAAACAAATTCAAAATTTAAAATTCAAATCTGACTTATTGATTTTATTAGAAAAAAAAGAACCAAAAAAAAAAGAAGAATTTTCTAGAATGTACAAACTTTGCACACAAAATTCGCGAAATTTCACACCTCGATGTGAAATGTTTTTCGGCAAATAGCAAACTCGGAATCATCTAAAAAAACAAAAATTCAAATAATCTTTAATTATAAAAAAAAAACAAAGAAAAACAACAAAAAACAAATTCCCTTTATAGACTCTTTTCACGAGCCGACGCGAAGTTTGTTTGTTGTCCAATGTGAAGCCCACAATTATATTCGGATGTTTAAATATGGTCAGAACACATTATATTGCATTTGAATACATGGTTCTGTTGTCATTTCGCGCTATCACGCGGTGTGACGTCATAGAACTGCATTGCAAATTTGTGAACTGCGTTTGTTGTTTTTGGTAACTATTGCCGTTGCCTAGCGGAGTTTTATGTCAACACAAAATAAAATCGTCGCTGATGGTGGGTGTTATTGTATTACCACCTTAAAAACATCTCTGAAGATGGCTCATGTGAGTTGAAAGCTTAGATCCAAATTTAATAAAAAATTATCCAAATGTTGAAGAATTTTTGTCTTTATTTTCAACTGAAATTAAAGTCTAAATACGACGTTCAGAACGGCTCGTGATTAAACATAATAGACATTGATTGCCTCTTATATTTAACAGTATATGTTTAGAAAAGAAAAAGTACTTGCTTGCCTGGATACACTATATATATATATATATATATACACGCTTCATTAATTATAGCAGAAAAGTGATTTTATAAAAATTATTTGTCTGCTATATATATATATATATATATATATATATAGTTTTGTATATATATAACTTCATTTATTATAGCAGACAAGTGATTTTTATGAAGTTTTTCTAATGGTCCTAAAATTTTACTTCATGGTGGAACTAATAGAATGTAGTAACTGTCTGTGATGATTATTGCTTTTCACCTGTTGACTTCGATAACGTGCAAAACTGACAATATGCTATATTTATCCTAAAACTACCAACCTCATAATTGCCAATAACTAAATCTAAACTTAAAAAATAACTTAGTCTATCAATTCCGCTGGACAGCAAAAGACAATGACTCTTGTAATAAAGATAGGCTGTTCGTCGACGAAGAACCCTCAAAAAACACTCAAGTGATCACGGTCACATGAAATAGAAAAAATTGGATACCAACAACATTAGATACGTTCTTGACTGCCCCATTATTCTAAAGAAATCTAATTCTAAACGACAATAACGTCAATTTATAAAAAAAAGCAATTTCAGACAAACCTCAACTTGACTCTATTTGTCCTCGGTAGTGCCGTGATGGTTATCTTTGAAATTCACCACAAACGAAAATAGCGAATAGGTTAAATCGGTATCGTCTGTTTTTTGTGCTTTACGTGTTTAACGACCACCAAACTTACGACCTGCTCTAAAATCTTATCAAATAAAAATTGTAAAAATAAATCCGACCACTTGTTATTTTGCGCTGTACGAAAATATTAATCGTTACTGTTTTATCTTTCTTAAAAACGAATTCAAATAAATCTAATGTGCAAATGTAAAAATATAGGGAAATGTAAGTAATAAAGGATGTTCGTTGTGGTTCGGAACGGGGAGCCGAGTTCGAATTCCAGTTGAATCCATTGTATTCACTTACGCGCAAATACCCTTGGGAAAGGTATTGATCTGTCTCTTCCTTCCAGTTATGGGTTAAATAACAGGACAGATTGGGTTCTATAGCCTTGGCAACCAGTCTACCGCAGAAAGCAATGACAACCTACTGCGGGGTAACCTTCTGCTCAGTCAGTCATGTCTCTTTCGAGACATGATCGCCCAAGCGTGTATCACATATGGCACTTAAGTGACTGAAGTAATAATGGACATACATTTTGCCAAGGAATGTAATTTACAGAATATACAACTGATATCTTTATGACGATTATAGTTCTGGACGCTACAGCAGTGTATAAACATTTAGAAATAAATTAGTAATATTAAAAAGAGAGCGAAATTGACATTGTTTTTAGTTTAGATTGACACAAACCCATTACGCACATAGTTTGATAGACATAGAGGCCACGGGAAATAGCCAACGAACCTACCAAGGTTTCACCTAACGGATCTTCAGAGAAAGTTGGCTCTTAGCTATTTACTTTGTTTGCTCTACTTGCGTATCGAGCGCTTTTTTCTTTAGGTTACTCGTCTCGGGTTTTTTTCTTTAGGTTACTCGTCTCGGGTTTTTTTCTTTAGGTTACTCGTCTCGGGTTTTTTTCTTTGGGCTACCTACTTTGACTGATGTGCGTTGTGGTACAGTGGATATCGGCTCGGAACGAGAAACCGGGGAGCCGAGTTCGAATTTCAGTTGAATCCATTGTATTCACTTACGCGCAAATACCCTTGGGAAAGGTATTAATCCGTCTCTTCCTTCCAGTTATGTGTTAAATAGCAGGACAGATTGGGTTCTATAGCCTTGGTCGACAACCAGTCTACCGCAGAAAGCAATGGCAACCTACTGCGGGATAATCTCTTTCGAGACATGATCGCCCAAGCGTGTATCACGTACGGCACTTAACTGACTGACTTTGACTGATGTTCAAATGCTTAGCTTGTTCTTTTTTATTATCATTTTTTCCTTCCGCGTATGTACTCGGAGGGTTTTTCGAAACAAGTATAGCGATAATTTTACATACATACATACATACATACATACATACATATATATATATATATATATATATATATATATATATATATATATATATATATATGAAATGATTTGTTTGAAAATTATCTTTGATTGATACTCATATTTATTTAGATATTCTGTTTATAATCAAACAGTATTATATATTTATTTCTAGCGGCCTGATTACTTACGATAAGTTTTTGTTACGAAAATGTGTGTCATTCGGCAGGATTCAAACCTGCGACCCCAGTCCACATAGGGAAAGCCACAAAGTGATCTGGCGCGTCTTAGACCTCTCGATCACGAATGATGATCAGTTTAAACGAAATCAAATTAAGCCTATAACACAATTTTCGAATTCATCGTAATAAGTATATCTGCTCTGAAATGTATCGTAATGTTAACAAATGTAAACATGTTACGGAAATTAACGAATATTAACGAAACTGGTTATAAAAAAAAACGACAATTTGAAATTATTTGTTTGAACATTATTTTTATTGATACTCGTATTTAAGTAGATATATGGATAGGGGTCACAGGTTCGAATCCTCCCGAATGACACACTTTTCTTTTAGTAACTTCCGAACGTTCTCAATAGGATTCATGTCTGGGCTTTGAGCAGAGTTCTTCATAACAGTAACATCCTCCTCAGAAAGAAATGTCTTAACAGTTTTTGGTGTGTGACATGGAGCGTTATCTTGCATAAATACAGCTGGTTGATTAATTGCAGTTCTCGAATTAGGTATAACATATTTCTTCAATATCTCTTTGTGTACAGTTGCGCTAATTTTTACTGTGGAGCCTAACAAGAGGTCCCGTAGCAGCAGCTGAAATTATGTCAAACACCATCACACTTCCTCTTCCAAATTTAACGCTACTTTTAGTGCAATGAGGCAAATATCGTTCCTGCGTCGAACGAATCTTCTCCCGTCACAACCGAACAGGTTAAATTTTAACTCATCGCTGAAATGAACAAAATCTCACTGTTCTTCTGTCCATATGAGGTGTTCAGTGACAAACGTCAATTGGCTTATTTGATTCTTTTCAGAAATGTAATGATTTGTAGAGGCTACGAGATTATTAAGATTTATATCATTAAGTCTTCGGGAAATAGTGTGCCTTGGTATTTTAATGCCAAGGTAAGAATTAGCTCTTTTTTTATTCTTTACCAATGCATCTGTTTTCCCTTTCAGTAGTTTTCCTAGGCATGCCAGGTGGTTTCTTGGCTTCACAGCTTTTTAATATACTATAAATAACACTTTTAGATTCCTCCACACTCTTTGAAATATGCTCAATCTAGAGTTTATTTTCATTACGTAACTTGAATATCAGTTTTCTAAGTTCCAATGTCTTCACAGATTTCTTCGCCATGTTTACAATGCAAGAGCCAGTAAAGAGCCGGTGTAATTTAGTAAAATACCCGATTTTATATTCTTACCTTAAAAAACATTCAATAATGCAAAATAAATATTAAATATAATGGATTTGTTTAATCGTTCTCATGTTTTTGATCATCTATTTTTTCGAATGCAATATAATTATTCTTATAACTTTATGCAAATAAGTTTATTGAGCTTTATATTTTGGAATTATATAATTTACTTTTATATCCTTTTATTTCCTTGATAAAATATTCTTTGAAGCTATAAAATAAGAAGTTAATTTCATATTTGTACTTTTTCATAACATTGTTCTGATCTTTATGCTCGCTACTGTATATTCCTCTTTATTGTTCACGATTTTTTATCACCATTCTGATGATAAAAAATCAGCAGGTCTTTACACGAAGAATTTACTCTGCCCCGTTTTCAAATTTATGTCATTGTTGAACGAAAGGTTCTCACGTACTGTAAGAAAGCGATTGAAAATATGTCAACCCATGTAGGGGCGGGCGTTGTTGTGTTGAAGGAGCAAGTATCAAAGATTCGCATTACTAAAAACTTGGCACGCTATCGTTATCTGCCTGAAAAGCGGAAAAAGTTTATTCCAATTTAGAAAAATGATAAAAAAATGTGTAAAGGAAGCTACAAAAATAGAAAGAATGAGGGTAAAAATATTTTCTGCGATAATTGAAATAAATTAGAAAAAAAAAACGAATTTTATCTGACAACACAATTCTTTATTCAAGTATAGGATATTGGGTTAATCAAATATATATGCCTATGGCTTATATATTTTGAATTTATTTCTGAATAAAATTTTCACTTAATTTTCTTACATATAGAATTTCCAGACTAGAAAAATAAACATTTTCAAATTACATATTACAAATAGGAATCTATAGCACACTTATACACACTTATATACACTTATATACACACTTATATACACACTTATACACATTTATACACACTTATACACACACTTATATACACACTTATATACAGAAAGCTTTACTAACATAGGTTGCTTTATACCGAAGAATTGATATTTACATCGTTTTTTTTTAATCGTGTCACCCCAAGCAAGGCATTCCACTGCCACTATAGCGCAGGGGGTTACATAGAGAGATTGGGTATAGGAGATGTCAGAAGGAGGGTGATAGACGACTTAGGATGTACATAGGGAGAGAGTTGGAGAGAGTGGGAGTGAGTTAGTGTGTTAGGAGGTCTCTATTGACCTTACATTTAAACTCCTGAAGGTTGTAGCCGTCGGGGAAGCAAGCATGCGGTAGGGAATTCCATAGGCGGGAAGTGCGAGGAAAGGAGCTGTTGGAGTAGAAATTGCGGTTACATTTCATCGGTTTCACTGTAAAAGGGTGGGGCCTAGTTGCCAATTTAGTATCTCGTGCAAATTCACATCTAGGGGCACCAGTGATTTAAGTTCATCAGAGCAGAAGCCATGAAAGTATTTATAGAAGAGGCACAGGGATGCCACGTCACGTCGGTGAGAGAGATACTGCAGGCGGTCAGCCAAGTCGGTATCAATCACATTACAGATTCTTCGCTATATTTTGTCAAGAACCCCGAGGAGAATAGAAGGAGCACCCGACCAGATGTGGCAGCAGTACTCAATACACTGGCGGGTGGTGGATTTATATAATTGCAGGATAGATTCAGGCGGAAAGAATTTCCGGGCCCTGCGCAGAGAGCCGACTTTCATAGCTGCGGATTTAGCAATGAATTCGACGTAGTCATTCCACTTGAGGTCCGCTGAGAGTGTCAGGCCAAGCAGGTGTATTGATTTACTCCCTGGGAGGCAAGCCTGTTCCATGCTAATGGGATTTTTTATTAGTCTAATAAAATCTGTCAGTGTGAATGTGTATTAAGGCGTGTTTTATTTATTAGGAGATTGCATGATAATGTCTCGCAGTTGATTACCGGCCTTCTATCGGTTAAAGTTATTTAATTAAGACCCCCGAAGAATTGTTTATATTTAATAATGGAGATATAGTCCTTTTTACATAATCCTATACATCTTGTTCTTCCCCTTTCTCTCTCCCTTTGCAACAGTCTTCACACCTGTTTTCCCATCCTTCTCTTGCCCTTTATCTGACAACCACTGTAACCGGTTTGTCTTTCTCTTCACACTCCTCCAGCCTAAACTTTACACTTATGTAGCCCCCTACGCATCAGTGGCGGTACCGCCTTGCTTGGGGTGAAACGATTAAAAAAATACATACAAAATTAAAAAAATAAAAAGTAGATGTAACAAAAATAAATTTACAATGCCATAAAGAGGGAATATTGAAATAAGAAAAATTAATAAAAAACAAGCTTAGCTTATTGATCGATCCTTTTACATAAGATCTTAATCGAGGACAAAAAATGTGCCCTGAGACTGAAATAAACGCTAATGACAAAATGTTATATAATAAATCATAACTTATTTATAAATAGAACTTTGTCTCTGTGTGTGTGTATATGTGTGTTTCCGTTACCTATAGACTCCGAAATGGCTGAACGGATTTTCTTGAAAGTTTACACAGTTGTAATATAAGCGTCTGCAAGTGTTCTTAGTTAGGTTTTGTGTCAAGGTACCCTCGATGAATATTGAAAACCGATAGTCGAAAAAATCGGGTTATAGAAGGAATGATCCGATTTTAATCAAATTTGATACACTCATAAACAAAGACATAAGAAACGATATTCAGAAGTTTCAAGGTTGCAGTTCTTACAATAGTGCAGAAAATCGATAATATATATATATATATATATATATAAAAGGCACGATGTTTGTGTGTTTGTCTGTTTATCTGCCAGTATGTCTATATTTTTTAAGCCCTTTTATTTTAGTTTTTACTTCGGGTTTGGCTTTAAGTAGGTATAATTGTAGTTCTTAGTCTCAGCCATGTTGCCATTTACTCAGAGGACTTATTTAGCCTTCAAAATTCAGTTTACGACCAAAAAAACTTATTTGATATCGATACCAGGAAATCAAAATTTGACTTACATCCATTCATTTTTCTACTTGGGATCTTATAATTTCAGGGAGATCCTTAATGTTGATCAGAAAAAGCGTAGAACCTAGAATAAAGCCTTGAAGGACACCCGCGTTCGTACGGTAGTTTTTGGGAGGCATGTTCGTTTAATACTACCTTAATTGTGCGATTAGAGAGCAATGACTGGATTAGGTCAAACAATTGTCCAGTTAAACCATAGCTTCGAGCTTGCGTACAAGGCCAGCATGCCACACCCTGTAAAAATTTGGAAATATCCAGAGCAACGGTTCGAGCTTCACCATTCTTGTCGAGAGCCTGGTATATTTAAGTTTTTGAAGTCGGAAGTCGGATATGATTTCCACATGCGAGAGTGCAAGATAAGAAACAGAATAGAATTTACGATAACATTTCACAAATTCAATGGTAAATTAATGAGACTTTGTTGGTAAGCAGTTATGACTTCATAAAGTACTAAAGAAAAAAACAGGTTAGAATAATTGACATGAAAATAACTCTAGAAAAGCTACAGGAAAGCTATGTTACGTGTTGTGGAGTAGTTTTCATACTGACGGTTATAATCGTACTATGTCGGTTGCTAATCGACTTAACGCACCCAAAATGTTAGGAACTTGGTTATCTTCCACTGTAAGCTGACTCCTTAGTATTCGGCTAACAGCCGACAATTATGAACTGCCTTAGTCCAACTATGTACAAACTGGAACTAACTAATAGTTCTACTGAACTCCAATAGAACTCCTAAGAACTTCCCAAGAACTTTTCGAGTTAACTTCCTATTAACTCTTATTAATATAGGAGGGAGAGTCCAGTATCTTGGGAATAGATATATTTCAACATAACATTACGGCAATGAGGAAATGAAACAAATCGAGATACCAGATCATGACGAATAACAATGCAGTTTTTTTCTTTGGATATTGTTTAGAATAACGAGATAAATATTTTAGATTACTGTCACACGATAACTAGGCGTATATTAAGGTGCTTCGTAAAATATGCATTTTATTATAATAGATTAAAATAGAAAATGGTTAAGAATAGAAAATAGATTAGGTGACACGATAACTAGGCGTATATTAAGGTGCTTTGTAAAATATGTATTTTATTATTATAGATTAAAATAGAAAATGGTTAAGAATAGAAAATAGATTAAAAACATGTTTTGTTTTAACAAAAGTGAAAAAGAAGAGAAAAAATAAATAAATAAACGCTTTTTCATTTATGAGGAAAATTGTGGAAGAGACAAGGGTATCCGATTACTGTTTTAAATCCTACCACTCTTCCGGTAAATATTTGACTCTTGACTCGGTGATTTAATGTGATAAGAGATAAAGTTCAGGAAATAGGTTTTTTTGAATGACCAGGTCAAAGGCTGTCTTTTACTGTGTCTTAACCACACATTAAGAATTTTCCGGCGGAAGCTTTATTAAGATAAAAAAAGATTAAAAAAATCCTGGAAAAAATACTGAGGCTAGGTACAGACTGGATATTTACACATCAAAAGAAGGAAAATTTAAGTGTCCTGAAATTTCGGACTTGCAGTCGTCAATTGCTTATCAACTGGTGGTTTAAAGCATTTCCGGATTTCCGGATTCATTTTAAATAAATAAAAGTGAATCAGTTGAGTTAGTTAGTTTCCAGTTAGTTCAGCCGGGCGCGTGCTTGAAGTAGAACCTCCGTTCGTCTTGTTTCGGTCAGTTCGGATTTGTTGATCTCCATTAATTAGTTAGAGCTGTGTGTCACATTCGCCTGCCCCAACCGAAAAGGCTAACTCTAAACGAAATAAAGCATCGTTTCAACTCATCCAAGTTGTGGAAGTTCGTTCCTTATTGTTTAATCTTGTACCTCCAGCTGTTCGGCTCCGACATTTTCAACAAATCCGGCAAACATCACAGCGTGGAGAACGGCCACCGGGGAAATTGTTCGGACCGTCCGTTGGGGTGTTACATTACCATACCAGACGTGGATGCAATATTCAATGCACGGACGAATGACAGACTTAATGTATGTGCAGTATGAATTCTAGGGTGAAATATTGTCTGGTTCAACTCAGAACTAGCAACTGATTTAATATAATCGATTCACCTCAGGTCAGTGGAAGACACAAAACTACTAAAGTGCATCGTATTGCTCTTCTCGAGGTTATCATTAGCCATGCTGTTTCAGGGGAAAAAAGGCTTCTCTAGGATGACTAAAGTTTACAAGTTGTTTATTGCCTCAATTGCAAAAATAGAGAAAATAATCAATAAGAGGTACAATATATAGTATCTATTATTATTACTATGTCATTTTTCATTATAAATAGTTTTCTGCTATAGTCGCACTATCTACCAAGTCTGCAGGAAGACCTAAGGCAGATAGTGGCGTGTTGTTATGATTCCATTTCATGTTTTTTCATATCTCCTTAACATCTCTAGCGTTACATAGGCAAGGTTCTCCTTAGTGTGTAAGCTGTACTTAACAAGACAATGTATATCTTTTGTATATCTCTTAAGCTGGGGTTTCCAGGGATACTTTCAATGTGTTTTTGTTCCATTTTTATAATTCCTAGTGAACCACTATCACTGGGATGATACTTGTTTTCAATTTCCACATTTTTTCTCTTTCAACTTCCAGGTCTTTATGCTTTGACTGTTTTTCGAATTCTTTGGTTGCTAAATTATTATTATTATTATTATTATTATTATTATTATTATTATTATTATTATTTCTTGCGTTGTAGAGTATTACGTTTTACTGGAAATCAAGTGATTTTTCTCAGAAAGAGAACATTTTTGAAGTGTGCTGACAATTCATGGTAATGCTGATTGAGGGTTGATTCCAAGCATTTACAGATAACAGTTTAAATTACTGGCAATGGAACCGAATGCATCAATAGTAATGAGGACTACGTTAGTATCGATATCGTACAAACGTGCCAAATTCTTGTGGAGATCTGTATGCCTGCTAACTTTTGCCTCCAATTTCCTAACAAGATTTTAATCTCCTAAGCATGCAACCGCGACAAGATAGCCGTTTCTTTTGATCGTATCGACCTCATTAATATCAAACTTCGCATGTTTAAATTGCGATACTACTATAGTTGATGTAATTGATAAGGTCGACAGAAAATGTTATTTTTGTTTATATTATTACTATTACTATTATTATTATTATTAGAAATTTCTATTCCAATGCTTTCACCGTAGATTAGAAGTTTGAGTTTGAGTTTTGTTTAACGGCATATCAATCTTCACCTCTCGGCCACCAAGTTTTTGTTCTTGTTGCGCAGGGTTAATGCTTGCTAACCAGATATTATCCAGCACCTATACGGAAAACAGAGTGGAACCGAAATAAAGATTCGGTGATAATTATCCAGAAAAAATATCAGGTTGTGTCAACTTAACATAAAATTCGCCATGAAATACACTTTCATGGCGAATTTGAACTGGGCTCTCCGATTTCTCGTTCCGAGCCGATATCCACTGCACCACAACGTACATCCTATTATGATGTACATTGTGCAAAATGGAATATTCCGTCCTAGAAGGTATATGAATCTATTGGAGTCTAGATATACACAGAATAAGCAACCAGTACATTTCAATTCATGGGTAGACATACTTTACGATACATTTGAAGTCAGTCAGTCAGTTAAATGCCATACGTGATACACGCTTGGGCGATTATGTCTTGAAAGAGACATGACTGACTGGGCAGAAGATTATCCCACAGTAGGTCGCCATTATTTTCTGCGGTAGGCTGGTTGCCAGCCAAGGCTATAGGACCCAATTTGTCCTGTTATGTAATCCATAATGAGAGGGAAGAGATGGATTATTACCTTTCCCAAGGTTATTTGTGCGTAAGTGAGTGCAAGAAATTCAACTGGAATTCGAACTCGTCTTCCCGATTTCTCGGCGATATACACTGCACCACAATGCACATCCCTTGTACCACAACGCACATCCCACCTTTTAAGTACTCTTCTTTGCTTACCCTTTTGGCGTTCTATTGTAATATCAGTTTTAAAAAGAAGAAGACCTTTGAAGTACTTATTCTTACAATACAACGCCAAAAGGGTAAGCAAAAATATAATCCGACTAAAACTTTGGAAATCGATGCATGTCGGAAAATTATCGACGAAAAAAAGTGTATATCTAAGAAGTGGGTATTGTAGAGAAGAACACACCTCTTTAGAAATATGATTAGAAAACCAACAGCAGGACATTTTGGGCCGAGCTTAAGAGCTTGAAGTCTCGACTTAAAGATTACCTTGTGCTGCATTCTGCCTAAGTATGGAGGCAAATAAATATTGATGTAGCCGCTAAATTGACGTTGTCAGACTCTTTGTTTTGGGGTAGCGAGGAACCCAAACGAGGCTATGTTGAAGGGCAGAGTATAGTCTGGGGGTAATTAGACAAAACCCGAGGCAGCTTATGCAGGTTCTACAGGGAGTTTATATCCGACATTACACGTTCGGAACATCCCATGTAAAAATCGGATTTGTGTCACATGCAGTCTTTATGGGAGGCTCGTTGTACACACCAACCTAGCCGGGAGCGAACTTTACATCGTTACTAAGGCTTCGTCGGATCCAAGATAAATTATATTTCAATATCGTATTATCTTTATTAAATGGAATGAAGTCATAACAATCACAAATATGAAATACATTGTGAGGATCGACCTCAATACTCTCTAATATTTCCCAACTTGCTTAGCTCGCAAACTATTATTCCATCCAAATGTACCTTAAATTTACCCGTCACACTGTGTACCTCTGTACTTAATCGTACTCAGCTAGACTACCAGTTAGTCTGACACGAGTTGCTTCTCTGTTTCTGAAATAGTAGTAGTTCGATTTCCGACTTATTTTCTTAATAGAAAATATTAGAAAAAGTTAGATATTATTGGCGCTCACACTTAACAACATAAGGTATTGAAATGATACATTGTTGATAGCAGACACAGGAAGAAAGTTACAGAAACCTCTAAAGAAGCTAGTTAAATAAAACGAGAAGAAATGATTAAACATCAATGGCAAAAAGACAGAATGCATGGTTCTTAGCAAAAAAATGACCTCAAAGTGTGAACTGCAAATCGTTGATACCAAAATAAAACAAGTGCGGAATTTCAAATATCAGGGAAGTGTTTTAACAGAGGACGAAAAGAGCGACAATGAGAACCAAGCGCTTATTGGGACAACCAAAGAACTATTCCGAAAGCTAAGCAGAGTAATAAGAAATAAGAAAATAGTACTAAACTGCTATATGATATCTGTCCTTCTGTATGGCAAGAATTGTTGAACGATGTCCACAAATATGACGAAGAGAGTGAAAACAACAGAAATCTGGTTCTATTAACGTATACTGTAAATACCAGGGACCGAATATTAGAAAAAATCGTAACAAAAAGGAAACTTATACTTAACATCCATAAGAGTCAGTTGAGACATAATGAGGAAAGAGGGCTTGTAAAATCAGGGAAAGTACCTCAAGAAAGGATGTGCGTTGTGCAAGCAACTACGAAGCACATTAGAACAATTGTAATAAAAATATTTATAGAAAGTACAAAACGAAGCCACGTTAAAGCGATGAGAAAGTGACGAAATTGCAAACCAAAACCGATAGATTTAGTGATTCCGCTTGAGACTATGTCAAGAATCACTAAATATATTGCCGGAGCAGAAGACAAGATCTGGCAGTAATATTCAATGAACGGACAAATGATCGATTTATCAAAGTGCAAGATGCATTCTGGAGATGAAGACATCTCACAACATACTTAATAAGCTTAAGCAAATAGATGGTGGAAAAGAGTCAGGGAGAAATAACAGAAAGACAGACATTATTTACGAGCTATATGGGACAGGATGTTGTGGAAAGATACGATCCAAAAGGACACGGCATATAAAGAAGCCGGTAGTTCGAGTGTCGATAAAAATATACGTCTTGCCGGCGTATCTGTCATAAGCCGGAAACAAATGTAAGGGCAAATAACTCTATCATTGATGCAATGCGAGCGCAAATTTCGTCTGGACAAAATGCAAATTCTGATTACCACGAATGTATTTGATATTTCCAGCGTTCCTTAACTTAATAAAGGTTTTTTTATGAGTTTTGTGTTAAATTTACGCACGGGTAACGTTTTTTATGTCATTTTTTTTGTTCCGTTCTGATATCTTTTTATTCATTCTGTACGCACAAGAGCGTCCGTTCATTGTTCACAATGGGAATTTTTCCATTAGATGAAATATTCAAAATACGATAAAATTATCTCAGTCGAAGAAGTCAGACCAAACTGGGAGTTTTTTTTTCTTGATTATTGTGAATATATTTACCAAGAACGACCACGTCATTGTATTTTGGTCGTAAAGAATAAAATAAATTATTTTTTTCGAAATGTTCGTTTGCCTTTGTTGGATGTGCCGTTTGACAAAGGACGTGTATCGGTGGAAGTTTTTATGTGTTTCGTCTGGATTAATCAGATGACTCGTGAAAGTTTCGTAGTTTTTTTCATTTCCTTGTTTTGTTGTTGCTGTTAAAATGCGCTTTAGAATGCATAATGGTAATGCAAAAACAATCTTATTGACGAATTCAAAGAGTAAGCATAAAAAAGAAGGTGGCTTTTATGAGAAACATTAGAAAATTCCTGTATAGGATGGATTCGTGTTCGTATCACTGCGAGCAGAAATTCATACGCATTTTTTTATGTATTTAAATAACCAAACACGATGTGTCTGTGTGCACGGGTATATCTAATTAATCCCTCTTCGAGATATATATATATCTATCTGGATGTCTATATTTTAAGATTAGAAAAATGGTAGAAATCTACACACACGTATCCATGTATCTGTATTTACTTATGTCATGCCCCTACGTATAAAATACCTGGATGGGTGACCGTTTGGAAATACCAGTTGCTATAAGCTAGTGTGTGCAAGTGGCGCAATATATGACAGCTTGCAATAGCTAATCGGAGTGTCGAGTTTCAATTCCCATTCGGTTTCTTATATTCATTTACTCACAAATAAACTTGGGAAAGATATAAATAGTCATTTTCTCCCTAAACTATGAGTTAACTAATAAAACTTATATTCCGAAACCATTATTAACGTTTCCTTTCCACAAAGATTTCTTACTAACTAAAATATTGTCTGATTTTAAAGGACCTGACAAGAGTAGAAATAGACTTTAACCAAGCAAACACTTTAAATTAATTTTAAAATAGAATATCAAATCTTGAGAAAGTTTTGAAACAAATTTTACAAATGAAAAATGTTTCATTAAAACTATTCTAGGATTCATCAGATCCAAAAACGAAAAAATGGAATATGTGTGTGTGTATTTGTGTGTGTCTGGTGAAATAATGAATTATCGTACTTTTTTTTCTCTACGCTAATATTTCGCGCGATTAAAGAAGAAAGAAAATGATTAACTTAAAAAAAAACAGTTAATATTTATTCTGTAGCTTGTGTTTATAATATTTAGTTCATGTAGAAATTTGCTAATGTATATATATATGTGTGTGTATATCCAAGTGAATATGGAACGAAGAAAAAATTAACAACGTTCAAAACATTAATTTAAAACAGTGGTTAATATAGAAATAGAGCAATAATATTTATTATAAATTTTAGTTTAGAACATGTACAAATTATCATCTACTACACAGTCTTATTTATATTATAAATTATAATATATATATATATATATATATATATTCTTGTTAGCATACATAAAATTATATATAAATATTTACATCTGTTCCCTACAGAGAAATTATAACATGTGTGTATCAACAATTAGAGTGAAAAAGAAAAGGAAATAAATAAAGCCTTACTTGTAATAATTTTCAATGGGAAATTTTTATGTGTTTCTGGAGAAGCTATATTTAGGCTACCGAGTCGGATTTATCTGCTATGTTACAAGCAAAGAACATATTCTGTAAATAAGAAGATTGCTATTTTTTTCCTAAAATTGAGGACTTCGATCCAGAGATAGTGTCCATCTGGTGAAAATATTTTTTATAGGGAAACAGCCGCATAGGTTTGTAAGCTGCGTCCTGTGCAGCTAGCTGGCCCGCGTATGTGCCCGGGCACAACGAATAACTATGCTGTCTTTGCTCTAGGTTGTTAACTGACGGAATTGCATTTTTTGAAAATACAAAGCGGCCATCACGTAACCCGTGTGTCTTCATCGCGACCAAAGGGAGATAATTACCTTTTGTATCCTCTAAAATATAACGGTAGATTGTATCAACTATGGATGATACAACTAAAGAACGATTATTGATATTATTATTGTTTCCGTAAAACATCTAAGATCTAAGATGGTTGCTGAATTACGTCACAGAAATCACATCACACGTGTCAAACGTGACTAAAGTATTAAAAAGAAATGAGCCTTTATATTTAAGTTTTATTCCAACGTTTTAAAATTTCATTTGGTCAACAAAAAATGTGAATAAATTTTCCTTTAATTTTGAAACAAAAGAAATATTAAAAAATGTAGGCGTGCATAGGGAACAGTCACACACAGATTCACATTTGCCCTTTATATATATTGATTATATTTTAAGTGTCTGCAGCGAATTTAAACGTATTTCATCCGCTGATGAAATTAAAATGTACTGAGTTGCACGGGCAACGCTGGGCTATGCTGCTAGTATATTCTAGCAAGTAATCGATGGATTCTTCAGAGTCCTCTACTAGCGTTGCAACGAATGCTTTGTCATCGAAAAAATATCACGAACTATGTTGGCTCTTGTCAACGGTTTAATTTGAAAAGCTGTTTATCCCCAGTTGTTCAATATTCAAGTTTGATACCTTACCCAGGTCGCTATAATTTAAAATCTGACCGAAAAAGAAATCAAATGAGCCATATCACAATCTTCTTTTAGGCTGTTCGTTAACGAGATGACAATATTGAACATATTGTAAGGTACGATAAGTTACCGGAGAATTTCCACAACACGTGCCGCGGAAAATCTTCTGTAACTTGGCATAATTTACAATATGTTAAATGCTGTCATTTCGTTTCTTGAAGTAATGAAATCATCCTCTATTTCTGATGGAAAATTTCCAAACATCTTTGAGGGGATCGTATAGCACTCTCTACCATCCAGGAGGACAGATATCATGAAGCAGCTTAGTACTCTTTTCTTTGTTTTGTTTTTATGGCATATCAACCTCGGCGGGTCATTTATTGTCAACTAAATCTTATTTATTTATTGCTTTTTCTTTCAACAATTTAGTGTTCTTTTTATATAAGTATCGTGTATAGTAATACTTTTTCTTTTCGAGTATCAAGATTCACTTGGATTTGTTTTTAAGGGCAGAGTCCCCAAGTCGTACCCTTCTAACTTAACCCATAACTGGAGGTAAGGGACGGATTAATACCTTTCCTAAGAGTACCAGTGCTTAAGTGAATGCAGGGTATTCAACTGGAATTCGAACTCGGCTCACCGATTTCTCTTTCCGAGCCGATATCCACTGCACCGCAACGCACATCATCCGTCACTAAACGCTTACAGCACCTGTTATTCCCAAACGGTCACCCATCTAAGTATTGACCAGGCTCAACGTTGCTTAACTTCGGTAATCGAGTGAGAACCGGTGTAATAGTAGAATTTTTACTATTACATATTGCCCTGCTTCATTTTTGGAATGTTTTCTCAACTATCCTAAAATGACTTCAGATTTCAGTGTTACACTTTCCGTCCTATGTTAAAACAATTTTCATCTGAGTCAAAACAAAGAATTACGGCTGTTCAAGCATCCTTTGGTCCATACACCGATTTGAAACCTTCATAAAAGTTTTGACATATTTTATATGAGAGGATCTCAGCAGCTTTGACTGAAAACCGTAATTAATTTCAAACTTTGTAGACTTAATCTTGGACTAAGGAGTTGTCATGAATTCACAATGAATATGAATGATGCATTTTCTTCGATTAGTGATTGACAATGGACATTATTGTCATGGAGCCAATCCTAGCGTGTATGCAGACAGATTTTAATTACCTCGAGGGAAGCCGAACAAATATTATTTCTGACGGATTTCAAAAAAGGCTTCATCGTTGTCTAAGATTTCAAGTGAAGGAACAGCCGGTAAATGTCTTTCAGTCCGCCTTTTTGTATTATTCTATCTTAGCAGAAGTCGTTGCTTCGATGTTCTTTGACGAGAAACAAAATCAAGTTGCATAGCAAACCATACTTTGCCAGTACGATCCTCAATACGACCGTCACATACCATTCCGATTTTGTTTCTTCATGTACGGAAGAATTGGTGATGTACCATTGTTTAGATCTGAGGCTGCATCAAAATTGTTTTCTATGGTTTAGGATGTTTAAGATGATGGATGTGCATTGTGGTGCAGTGAATATCGACTCGGAACGACAAATTGGGGAGCTGAGTTCGAATTCCAGTTGAATTCTTTGCATTCACTTACGCACAAATACCATTAGAAAAGGTATTAATCCGTCTATTCCCTCCAGCTATGGGTTAAATAATAATAAGTCAGATTGGGTTCTATAGCCTTAGCTGGCAACCAGTCTACAGCAGAAAGCAATGTCAAGATGGAAGATTAGTAGCTACTGCGAGATAATCTTCTTCTCAGTCAGTCATGTCTCTTTCTAGGCATGATCGCCTAAGCGTGTATCACGTATGCCACTTAACTGACTGACAGGATGTGCGTTGTGGTGCAGTGGATATCGACTCAGAACGACAAATCGGGGAGCCGAGTTCAAATTACACTTGAATTCATTGCATTCACCTACGCACAAATACTCTCGTCAAAAGAAATAATCCGTCTCTTCCCTCCAGCTATGAGTTAAATAGCAAAACAGATTGGGTTCTATAGCCTTGGTTGGCAACCAGTCTACCGCAGAAAGCAATGGCAACCTACTGCGGGATAATCTTCTACCCAGTCAGTCATGTCTCATTCGAGATATGATTGCCCAAAGCGTTTATCACGTATGGCACTTTACTGAAAATGATGCTGGTGATGATAATATCGAAATCTTTACAGAAATAAAAGCGACGTATTCGGTATAATGATGAGTGAAGTGGACCTTTTTAGAAATAATTCAAACAACTCTGATAAAGAGGGGAGCTGAGTGGAATAGACTTGATGAATGCCTTTTAAGACGAATGCTAACAGGACAAAGAAGGCTGCTTATCTATAATACGGTGGTCATTTGCAATCTGAAAAACAGACTATTTGGCTGCATCACGAAGAGGAAGACACGGACGTTAGACAATTCGCCCCTACTCGCTTCGCCTTGCTTCGCTTCACTTTGCCTCGCTCGTCTACAGCAGAAAGTGACAACTTAATAAAATGCTTTAGTTTTGTCAGTTTTATTTCGTGGGTAACGATTTGACAAAACAGATTTTTTCCTTGTATTAAGCCACATATATACACTACCAGCCATAATTACTAGGAAAACTCAGTTTTTTTTTTAAAGAAAATTATGTATTTCATACTATTTTTTAGTATTTATTACTAAGTGGATAAATGTAAATGAACATAGAATGGTTCTTTTCTTATTATTACATTGCAAAATCGTACAAGACAAGGAAGCAAAGATGAATTCGTCCGAATCACCCTAAATTTTCTTCATTCTTTCATTGATGAAACTGCAATATAAGTAATTATTAAATATTTATAAATTCATTTGATGCTCATGTTATTGTGCAGTATTAAAAAAAAGAACCATTTTATTTTCATTTACAATTAGCCAATTGGCAATTATTATTAACAAATAGTATGATATACATCATTTTTTAAAACACTGGGGTGGCCTAATAATTATGGCTAGTAGTGTGTACGGTCTCACACACTGATTGAGCACTCTGAAAGAATGGTAGAATTTGAAAAAACAATAGTTACTCTAGCACTATCGCATCGCTCCTTCAGTAATGAATTAAAGCACTCTAACTACTGGCGTATGATACATCATACTCTAAAACGTCTGCCCCTTTCTACCGAGCGCCCATAGCTCAAAAGTAGAATCACCGACTGACGCCAATTCGGTCGGGTTTCAATTCTGGGTAAGAGCAATCGGATGTCTAACCGAACTGATGAACTGTGATACAGTGGAACAGAACTGTCTGCGGATTACTATATATATATATATATATATATATATATATATATATATATATATATATCTTATACTACTTCACACATCAATACTAAGACAAGAATTATTTACAGAATGCTTATTATATTATTTATAAATATTTAATTACATATACTGAATAAATGTTTGAATTTTAACTTTTCTTGTTATTCGTAAGTTCCTTACAATAACCGAAACTCCAAACAACCATTTTTATGTATATGATTTTATTACTTTAAACGTTATATGTAGTGGACACGAGAGTTCAAGATTGACGCCATGTCCTTTGTTTGTATTTTTAAAACATTGTGCATCACCTCTGTCACCCTACGCACTTGATGAATTTTTGGTTTGTATTATAGGACAAGCAGTAATACCCGGAGTTGCTGGGGTGTAATGAAAGATTTAAAACTAATCCATGGTCCTGGAGCTCAGACTCTTTGGACGTTGGCACGAAAGACTAAAAAGCAATAGTTGTTTCCAGTTAAAGTGAAACCGTAGACTGAAAGAAAAATGAATGTATGCAAATCAAATTTTGATTTCCTGGTATCGATATCAAATTTTCTGCACTATTGTAAGAACTGCAATCTTGAAACTTCTGAATATCGTTTCTTATGTCTTTGTCTATGAGTGTATCAAATTTGATTAAAATCAGACCACTCCTTCTATAACCCGATTTTTTCGATTATCGATTTTCGATATTTATCTGGTGTACCTCGACACAAAACCTAGCTAAGAACACTCGCAGACGTTTATAGTACAACTGTGTAAATTTTCAAGAAAATCGGTTCAGCCGTTTCGGAGTCTATAGGTAACGAATACACACACACACACACACACACACACAGACACACACACAGAGACAAAGTTCCATTTATAAATAAGTTTAGATACAAATCCTATATCATTTAACAATTAACTGAATCTCAAATTATAAAATTGCACACCTACAAAGTCGGATCAGGGTGACTGAAAACATTTTGGAAAAATCAGACCAAGGCAAATTTCGCAAGCCTTTGAGAAAATAAAGATTCTGAATTCTGATTGGATAGGAAATAGTAAATTGAACTGTGACCCCAAAAACACTGGTATGCGGTTGTATCCGACCACGTGACCTGCTAAGTACTTATTCACCTCCCTTGACCGGCCAAAGACAGTCAGATGGGAGAAGAAATTAAAGACGTCACGCTAAAATGTGACAAAAGAAACTTCAAGTCTGACCCGGACGTATAAGTCACACATTCGTTCTCCTTCTTCACTCATGCTAATTTCCTTTACCTCTTCTTCTCCATCCTCAATATTCTCGCAGTTAACAAAGAAGACTACGACGTAGGACAACAACAACAATATATTTCAACCGATTACTAAATATTAACTCCAATATGTACAATTTCCTTTATTGCTTCACCTTTCTTTTCACTTTCTCGCCGGCCATAAAAAAGGAAAGAAACACAGACTTTATTAATAACCTGTTAATCTTTTTACATGCACACATCCTGCTACTTACTACTATTTCTTTGGAACATTTAATTACGTACATTTTCTGTTTGAACATTTAACTTTTATAAACTAATTAACTACGTACATTTTCTATTTTAACATTTTCTTCTTACAAATTTGTTATTCTGTTCAGTTAATAAAATTTCACTTTTTTACAAACAAATCACTTTTATTCTTCCAACCTTCAATGAACCTTTTGATTATATTTTAAATTGTGGGGGACTTCAGTTGTGTTTGGCACAAGGGCAATTTGATAAACATCACCGAGGCCCCAACATTATTTTTAAAACAATGTGTATTACATCTATCGGCCTATGCATTTGATAAATCCTAATAAAATGTGCGTTGTGGTACAGTGGATATCGGCTCGGAACGAGAAACCGGGGAGCCGAGTTCGAATTCCAGTTAAATCTATTGTATTCACTTGCGCGCAAATACCCTTGGGAAGGGTATTAATCCGTCTCTTCCTTCCAGTTATGGGTTAAATAACAGGAAAGATTGGGTTCTATAGCCTTGGTCGGCAACCAGTCTACCGCAGAAAGCAATGGCAACCTACTGCGAGATAATCTTCTGCCCAGTCAGTCATGTCTCTTTCGAGACATGATCGCCCAAGCATGTATCACGTATGGCACTTAACTAACTAACTGACTGATCTACGGTTGTACTTGAACCTGCGTCCCCGTTTGTAAAAAAAAGAAAAAGAAAAAACACCGTTTGATCAGAGAGCATAACTTCAGTATTGAAATTTTTTGAGTGTGCAGGTCAACGGACAGAATAAAAGTTTAAAATAAAAAGGGGGCGTGTGTTTCAGACACGGATATCGGCTAAAAATAATGTTTGCAGGAATAAAATTCATTTATTTTTTGCGTATATGTGTATATAAATATTTGTTCACTGCTAGAAACGTGAAACAAACATGTTGAAAGCTACCGTTCATCTACATAATTATAAACTATTATTTTGATATAAATTTTATTATATCATTTAAACTTTGTTAGGTTCTTCACTTAAATCTAAAACAATAAAAATTATAACATTAAATGTTTAATCATATTTAATTTACTTGATTAATTTTTAATGATTTTTAATTTAAAAAGGAATATAAAGTAATTCTTTTAAGCATTCTTTACAATTATTGTATAAAGTTACTTATATTTATTGCTCGGTACTTGAAACACAAATATGTTCAGTTCTTTTGATGTCCTTTCTCTTCGCTAGTTCTTTTGTTTTTCAAATCAAGTAACTCTTTGAAGAGACAGTTCAAGTTTCTGGGACATGCAATGAGGAAGGCGGGATTAGAGAACCTGATACTCACAGGTCAGATGAAGGGAAGGAGAAACAGGGAAAAACAACGTGTAACGTACTTGACTGGCCTGAGCATATGGGTGGCAGAATGACGGTTGTGTGGTGCAACAGGATAAGAGCCACCAGGCATAGGGAGACGTGTAAGTCCAGGATCGCCTACGTCCTGAAAGGCCAGGGCACATAGAAGAAAAAGAACTTACTTAGTGTGAAATGATTAACAAAAACAAAATACAAATTTAAAGTTTTCTAAAAGTCACAGCTGCCAATCTCGTGAAATCTCCACAGTCTCGTGAGAGTTCTACAGCTGCTGAAAACCATAAAGTGACTATAAAGGTAAAAAACTAAACAAGTATTTAAAGTGACGTTTATCTACTTAATAATATAAATATTTATTTTAATTTTTTATATATAAATTAAATTATTTAAATTGTATTACTAGTTTCAATCATACATCAAGCTAAAATTCTAACATTAAAAAACTAGGCATATTTCGCCAATTCTACTCCAACAGCTTCTTTTCTCGCATTTCCCGCCTGTGGAATTCCCTTCCATTTACTTGCTTTCCCGACAGCTATAATCTTCAAGAATTTAAATGTAAAGTCAATAGTCATCTCCTATCTCACTAACCTGCATCCTCTCTCTCTCATGCTTCTTTCTCCGTCCACTTCACTCTCGACAGTATTCTCATCCTTCTCTTACCCACTTCCTGAAACCCCCTATGACCTGTCACTCTTTCTCATAATTTTCCTCCTATGTAACCCCCTGCAAAACTGGCAATAAAATGCCTTGCTTGGGGCGATATGAATACAAAAAAAATATTTAGTTTAATTATTATTTCGCTACAATTTTGAATGGAAACAGATATTTGATGTCAACCAATTTTATTGATCGACTTTTCCAAATTACAAATAATCATTCTCAGATAAGTAGGGAAAGTCTCCCAGCAGTTGTCCAACGGAAGAAAAAGAGCACAAGTTTCTAACTTTCTTATTTCATTACCCGGGGTGGGGATAGAGGCGATTGATGACTTTCGTCGAACAAGTGAGTGTAATGAAGTACACAAAGGGTGTTGTGTCGTAATCTAAGTATAACGCGTCTGTGTATGTGTGTTTACGTGTGCAATTTTTATCATTTCGAGCCAAACTAATTAACCTATATCTGGGGAGAGAAGAGGTGGATACATAATTTTCCCGGTGGTATTTCTGCGTAAGAAAATTTAGCGAACACAGATGGAATTAGAACTTGACTTGAGCTACAGGAGATTTTTAAGTTGTCCAGATGGCGTTGTTTAAATCAAGGGCAATTTTAATGAATAAATTTATTATTTAGTATTTCAAGATATTTTCGTGCAATTTTGGTAAATATATCTGTTAAAATGTAAAGCCAATGATATTTTGATTTTTGTGTAATTTAGAAGGCAATTTATGCATCGCACTCTGTACACACACACACACATACATACATACATACATACATATATGTATATGTATTGCTTCTAGGTTAATCAGGGAAAAGACCCGACAGGACACAACCCTATTCTGTCAAATGAAACCTAACAAAGAAAATCAAGTGTAGTCTTGCTCACTCGAACTAATATCGTCATTTTACCCACGTTTGGCTGAAGTCTGCCAATACCAAACGCTTCCTAACACATCTGATTTTATCTTGAGCTGGTACTCGATGAATTCGGTCAGATAGCTATACCGATAAGGTTCATATTGCAAGATTGCTTCCATTCGGTTAGCAACGTGATAAACGCCATCCACATTTTTTCCAGAATATCATAGATTATAACATGTTCGGGAGTCATCAACTCACCGACATAATACCAGAAAGGGCGAAAAGTCATAGAAGGCTCAAGAAGCTGTTTTTTCCAGATCAGCAGTCGGCAACCTTTTTGAGAAAGCGGGCCAGACAGCTATGCAAAGTCTCGAAGGAAGGCCATGATATCAAATATACTGTAATAAATTATCTCGACCTCAGACCGCTACGTCCAGAAGTCCGCCATCGTTTGGATGTTTAAAGAAATAACAATGAAGTTAATGTTATATTATTTTAATAAGGTTCTTTACTTTATTGCAAGACTAACAGGATAAGAACTAACACAATCAGCAAAAAAATGCAAATTCCTTACAACAACAAAATACAATTAGAAATGGACAATTTTTAATAAGATATTTGTTTCATTTTATTATTCGACAACTTATCCACATCAGTTGATGTATTTGTTGATAGAAAGAAAACTTCATATAAGTGGTCATCACTGGTTAAGTGATGACCACTTATATGAAGTTTTCTTTCTAAAAATTCTTAAACAATTTTTAATATATTTCTTTTTCGTAAAAAGTTGTTCTAAAGCATATATTCTTCCAAATAATGATACCATCATTCTAGCATTATTCAATAGACTTTTACATTTTCCGTTTGCCAAAATAGATTTCTTAAGAAAGTCAGCAGTAGATTCAAAATTAAATTTTGATTTAAAAAATCGTGGCATTGCAAGTCGCTGAGCTCTAACTGATAATTTACTTGCCACTTTCTCTGCAAATTAATTAGATAATTAGTATTGAGGTGTTAAGTTGGAGGGCCTGACAAAACTTCTTTGCGGGCTGGATGTGGCACGAGGGCCGGCGGTTGCCGACCACTGTTCTAGACCAATCGGGAAAAAGCCGCCTAATCCCATCTTCAGACTACGTCATTAAGAGAAAACACGTTCCTAATCAATCAACAGTTAAGAGAAAACTCAGGGTTACTGAGATAACTCACCGATGACGCCCAAGAAAGAGGTTAACACAGAGTATATATAAAAATATAAACTTATATTTTTATTCTTCGTGGGTGACCGTTGTGTGGCGTGGTAGTCACAGGAAATCACGCACATACGAGGGAGTTGGCTTAAGGGAGTTTTTTTCTCTTCTCTCTTTTCTGTGTTCTCTTTGCCTTCTTTTGATCTTCTGCTGGTGTTCTTTTCTCTGTTAGAATAACCCCCGGTCTTATATAAGTTGAAATTTCTACGTATTTTTGGCTTCTCGAGTTTTCGATTAACTGCGCCATCTATGGCTTTGCACATTTGTCAATCATTTTTGCCAACTATTCTCAGAGAAATCGGCTGCCTTTGATGTAATCACACATCTGATGGTTTTGTTATATTCCCTGCCTCCGAAGTCGACCACACTTCTGTCGGTCCTGTTTTTGATATCAATCATACTTTTGTTTGTCACAGAAGTATATTACATCAGAAGCTACATTTCAGTACCATCAATATGCACGCACACACACACACACACACACACACACACACACACACACACACACACACACACACACACACACATAAATGATTTGTTTGAACATTATTTTTAATCGATATTCGTATTTGAGTAGATATTCTATTTTTAATTAAACAGTATATTTATATATTTATTTCTACCGGCTTGATTATTTCCGATAAATTTTTGTACGAAAATAATCGGCATTTGGCAGGATTCAAACCTGCGACTCCGATCAACATAGAGAGGCCACCAATTGATCTGGTGCGTTTAGACCACTTGACCACGAAGTATATCACAATCTAAACGAAGTCAAATTAAGCCTATATTACACAATATGTTAAACCATTTAGTTAATCTTCGGGAATTTCCGTAACACACACACACACACACACACACACACACACACACACACACACACACACACACACACACACACACACATATATATATATATATATAAATGCAGATGAAGAGAGAGGACTCAAGGTTTTACTTGTTCTTGAGTGTGCCGGTATTTATTTTATTGTAAACAGTGCTTAATATGATAGATATTATAGAGCTTAATATAATCATATAATTATGAATAAATTTCTATGTTTCGATCAAACATTGCCTGATGAAGAGAATCTATCTCGAAACATAGAAATTTCTGTATCGCAACGTACAATTAATTCACAATTATAAGATTATATATATATATATATATATATATATATATTGACACACGCAGTGTGCTGAGAGAGATTCAGAGAGAGATACAGAGAGAGAGAGAGAGAGAGAGAGAGTAGAGAATGAACACTGCATTGCACACCTTAAGCAATCTTTAAACTATGGATCATGAAGATCATGTTCTGAAGTTCCTTTAAAAATTGAAATTACTATTAACTACGCCATCTTTGCTGTCCACATTTTATTTTACATTTACGAACATTAATGCGAGAGAGAAAAGCAGCGAATATGCTACCAAGCGTGTTTCTGTAAATGCTTAGCAGAGCATGGCTTAGGAGAGATAGCAAGAGATAGGAGTAGTCTTACTAAATTTCCAGAGGGTAGGAAGTTGTGGAAAGTCATGATCGCTAGAAGATATTTCCGATGTTGAGTTTTCTTCTCCCATAAATGTAACAAGTTTTAGCTTATTAGGTCAATTACTGTAAAAATATTTCTAAAAAATATTTCCGAGTTAATGAACTCAACGAATTTGCACCGAAATGTTCGCCAAGAAAAGATGTTTGATATTTTTCTTTTCATGCACTGGCTTCGTTACAAACGTCATCAAATTTAAATTTAGAACTCGTTATATTTTAAAATAATTTCAAAATTATTGTAATTTTCAAATATTTTAACTTTCGTTAGATACAAATATCGATTATTTATTTGTGTATTTTTAAATTAATTATTTTTTTTATTCATTCTATTTTTAATTTCTTTTCGTAAATATCAAACATATTTTTACATCTTTCTCTCATCGAGTCGCTACTCTTCACCGATCTAGTGTTGTACACAAAAGCTTGACTGGGATGTTAAGGTTTCAAGGTCGTTAAGTGTTCTCAGAACTTCAAGATTGGGAAAAATAGGCGTCCTATAGTTTACGAATGCCCGCATTGGCAGCTGGGATCAACATCGGTGTCGTGTCCTTATTTTTAAAGGCTATCTAGCGACCAACAGTTGTTGGGAGGTGATTCATGCAGAAGGGCCAAGCATCACTGGAGCCGGTAAGGAGAAATTCTGCGTTCAACGTTATTGAAAAGGCTGCACTACAGGGACAGACGCTGACTCTCTTGTTCAATATGTCGATTGAGTGTAGAAAGCTGTGTCTTGTTTTGAGCCTCTTCGTTATTAATTCACAGACGTGGAGTAGATGACTAGAGTCAGTTTCCAGCTTCTACTCAAGTTCGAAGTTGGTTGTTTTTCTGAATTAAGGAAAGCAATGCGACGAAGCAGGCTATTCACTTTTGTTGGTTTTAGATACACACTGATTGATCTGCAAGGCGCGTTTGGGGTAGAGTCGTTTTTCTTTGCCTGTGATGATCTGCTCCACACAGGAGATGTATATTCTGCTGTAGAGTAGCAAAAGGCTAGGGTAGTAGTGCAAATTGCACTTCTTTACGATGTTGTTTCTTGACCCAACCATGACTTTAGTTTTTGCATTGTGGTCCTTTTATGTAAGGAACCAGTCTAGAGTGACCCCAAGTTAGTCAGGGTTGGCAGTGCACTCTAAGCATTTTCTATACCAGTTATGCATAAGCTGGAGGGTAGTTTCCCTATTCAGTTTGTGAAAGGCACTGATTTTGGGCCTTGTCGAGGTTGAATCGAAGGTAGTTGGAAGAAGAGTATAGGATGATCCCACCCAGAACACTTAAGTATGGTCTCAACGTTTTTGAAAGATTGCTTCTGGGATGAAACTCAGAGATAATCTGCATAGAGCAAGTTGTTATTGATTTGGTCGATAGATTGCTTATTTGTGTAAATATTAAAGAGGATGGGTGTAAGCATGTAATTTGCAAGTGACCATTCTTCTGTGTCCGCTATCAGCAGTGTTTCCCACTGAAATCAACAAACAACTGACGGGGAGAGTAAGCGTGAAGTCCACAGACATTCGAAATCGCTTCTCTCTGGGGATCCTGAGGTTGAGAGTGTCATATGCTGCAGTGTGATCAACGGATCCAACACCCCTAATCTTATCTTCTCAAATTCATCTTCACCGAATTCAGAAGCAAGACTTTTCATGCAAAACCTGACTGTTTGGGAATTAGCTTAGCGTCTATGGACGTGGCCAGAAGGTTTAAGATGAGAATTTCGAAGGGCTTGCAGGTATGCCAGGGGAGGTAGATTAGCCTGTACCTCTTTGGCCTAAAACGATCTTTACTGGGCTATTTCTTTAGCTTTCTCTCCATATCTTTGGTATCTTGCTTAAAGCTCGTGCATTCATTGAGAACTTTCAAGGAACCAACGGTTGCTGTAGCCTTGTTTTCTATAGTTTTGAGTGCTGCATCTAATTCATTTCTTGTGAAGGAACTTGTGTAGCCGAAGAGTTTATGGCTGGGCAAGAGTTTATGGCTGGTATCTTAGGCAAAATTAGTCTCTGAGTGATTTCCGTTACCACAGGTGACTATATTTATCGCCTATCATAAAAATTCGGTAAATATTTGTAACTAATAGTCATTGTAATGTAAATATACTGTTTTGTTATTTAATTTATTTTGGATATTCAAAATTTCCTTCGTCCGAATTTAATTTAAATAACCTTATTGTTTCACTGTCTACATTTCCTAGATAAAGCATTTAAATTATTTCTTCCGCATCAAGTAATTAAATTCAAATATATTCTTATGTTAAACTTGTGGTAACACTTAAATATTTAACGGCTACACACTAATCACCAAAACCATATATAAGTTTTTTGTCAAGCAAGCGACAAATAAAAGCAGTTATTTCTTTTTCTGATAAATTAAAATAAAAAGCTTCATTTATCGAGGACATGACAAATCATAAACAGAAAGTCCATTTTTCTTTACTAAAGTTCATTAAATACGAAATTCAAGAGCAACTTAAGGTTTACTGCCACATCGCATAGAAACACCGGTTTCTGTACCGAAGGTTCGCCGATGTTAAGCAACATCGAGCCTGGTCAGTACCTGAATGAGTAACCATTTGGGAATACCAGGGGATGTTAACTTAGATGTGTGGGTGGCATAATGGGCTTACGGTTGCATCACATTGAAATAAAGGTTTCCGCGCGATGATCAAAGGTAAGCAACGTCGAGCTTGGTCAGTACCTGGATAGGCAACCACTTGAGTTTATGTAAGCTTTGATGTGCAGGTATCATATTGGGCTTACGGTCACATCATATGTGATTGTCAGCTCAATATGTTTTCTGTACGATCACCGAAGTTAAGCAACGTCGAGCGTTGTCAGTAACTGAATGAGTAACCAGTTGGGAATACCAGGTGATGTCAACTTGGATGTGCGGATAGCATAATGGGCGTACGATCACTTCACGTTAAAATCGAAAATAAGCTACGTCAAGAGACGGTTCAGTACCTCGAAAAGGAATCATTCAGCCACTTAAAGTTATAGAATAATTCATTCATTTTCTGTGGCGTATCAACCCTTCACAAATTCAAAAAGTCGGAAGGTGCAGTAATTTTTAATCTATTAATTTTTAACCAAATTAATATTTTTCGATTGGAATAATTTTAATATATTTATTTTACCTCAATATTAATATTTTTAGATTGAAATAATTTTTATCTACTAATTTTTACCCCATTATTAATATTTTAGATTGCAAGAAACTTAATCAATTAATTTCACCCAAATATTAATATTTTTAGATTGAAATAATTTTCATATATTCATTTCACCCCAATATTAATATTTTTAGATTGCAATAATTTTTATTTATTCATTTCATCCCAGTATTAATATTTTTAGATTGCAATAATTTTTATCTATTCATTTGGGCCCAATGTTAATATTTTTAAATTGCAATAATTTTTATCTATTCATTTCTCCCCAATATTAATATTTTTAGATTTCAATAATTTTTATCTATTCATTTCATCTCAGTATTAATATTTTTTAGAATGCAATAATTTTTTATCTATTAATTTCAGCCCAATATTAATATAATCTATTTTTAGATTGCAATAACTTTTAGATGGATTCATAACTTTCACAAATACCTTTAAGTGATTATAACGAACCCAACATTAGTTGGAACTCAGCTCTCTGATTAACAATTCAAAGCTATTAACCATTATACCACCCATACATCCAAGCTTACAGCACCTGATATTCCCAAGCGGTCAGCGATCTAGTTCCTGAACAGGTGTATGATATGAATGTCAGAGGAGACAGAGAAACCTGAAGATTATGAGGATAAGAGGGACATATACATAGTCACCCTTAATTTGGAGAGGTTCTAATTGCTGTATTCAAGGAAGTATCTACGTTGGAGTTCAACCCACAAAGTAACTGCTCTTTGCAAAAAATTCTCTTTACAATGGGAATACAGAACATGTGAGCATGATTCACACTGAGTTTTCCTTGTAAAGGTATGAACTGTTCAGAGTCGAGAATAGAACTTGTAGTTAATGTTGCTAGTCGTTTGCGATGCTTGAAATCGATTAAAGTACTAGCTTTCAAAAAATAAACCTATTCCTATTTTTCTCCCGTTCTCGTTCGTTTGATGTCACGCCAACCAAAGTTTTTTTCCCCTTTTTCTTACCGTCTACATCACAGACTCACTTTTTATACCTGCGTCGGGGGCAACTAATATTTGCATACGAGACTCAATTCTCGTTCGCGCGGGACTTCTTATCATATAAATTCAAACTGGTTCGAATTCTTATTTTTTTTTATTGTACACGCGAGGCCACGGAAGCCAGAATAATGCATTTCACTTTTAATGGTGGTCACGATCTTTCAACAAGACCTAAAACGCCAAGTAAATTCGCATTGCGGTAAGTAAGTCTTCTTGTTCTTCACAGAACTCATCGGAACATTTGCCATAGTAATAGCGGTAGAGTTTCATCTGTAGAAAAGTGATTTGATTTTATGAAAAGAGGTTATTCCTTCTCTTCTTCTTCTTCTTCTTCTTCTTCTTCTTCTTCTTCTTCTTCTTCTTCTTCTTCTTCTTTCAGGACGTAGGCGATCATGTCTTTCCACGTCCCCCTATCAATAGTGGCTTTTAGCATGCCTTCTTCTGTTACACCATGCAAAACTCGTTCCATCATCCACCTGATTAGGTCCTTCAAATATCTTATCCGCTGCTTTCCCCTGTCTCTTTTTCCCTCTATCTGGTCTGTTAGAATCGGGTTCTCCAAGCTATCTTTTATCTTTGCATGTCCCAGGAACTTTAGATGTCTTTTTCTGATGCTCAGTATTAATTTCCTTTTCGTTTCCATCATTTTCAAAACCTCATCATTGCTCACATGCTCGATCCATGATATTCGCAGCATCCTTCTGTAGAACCAAATTTCAGTTGCTTTAAGTTTTTCCTTCATCTTCGATGATATTGTCCAGCATTCACTGCCATATTGAAGAACTGGCGTCACATAGCAATCCAGTACTCTCTTCTTTGTTTCTAGCGTAATTGTCCTGTTTCGTAATACTTTACTTAACTTCTGAAATGCTTTCTTCGCCATACCAATTCGCCTTCGGATCTCTGTCAAGACCGTATGAATGATATTGAACCCTATCAAGACTGAAAAGTGAGAATTAAGCAGCCCCGTTCTAGATATGGTGGCAAAACTTAATTTTTGAACTTGATCTTGCGGAAGGCGTCAGTTAATTTCTGGGGCGATAGAATGAAATAGCACTTTTTCCAGCATCTTTATCAGTGGGACATATCTGAGTTCCAGAGGTCTAAAGTAAACTTGAACCTCAATAGTAGTTCTAATCATGGTAAATTGTAAAGCATGACGTTTATTTAAAACTTTAAATAATAGGTGTTTCGTTCTTCTCTCTTAAATAGCAACCTAACGACATTTTTATAAGCACAACACATCTTAATACTTGGAAAAATAAATGATTTATTCAATCAAAATATTCCCCGGACAATCTCTAGACATTAATTCTACTTTAACAACAAATCACCATTTCCCAACTTGAAGAATTCTTTATTCAAAGACCTGATAAATGCATTGAAGATTACTTTAATTTGGCCAGATTCTTGCCTCCCAGAAAGTCGTCGTGATACTCGAAAATACGCTTATCAGTGACAATCATCTCAAGGGAATTGATCGAGTCCAATAATATTTTCATATTTTATATATTTAAATATATTAACGACATCCTTGCAGCATGGGGCTAGTCTAGTTCACACATATATATGCATTAATAAGTGACTGTTTTGGAGAAACAGGAATTTTGCAGCAAACTTTTTTCAGTAAACGTATCCTGGTTTCTAATGTAAAACCACCTATTGAACTAGAGAAAAAAAACAAAAAAGCAAAAGAATACAGTATTTTACCAAACGATATTGTGTTTGCAAAGACAAAGTCAAAATGTATATTACTCACAGCTCTATTAAAGTTACACTTATCACTCTCTCTGTCTCTGTCTCTCTCTCTCTGTCGTAGTCTCTCTCTCTCTATATATATATATACAGTACTGTTCAAAAGTATTAGAACAAGAACTATTTTATCTTTTATGAGGCATAATGACAGAAAATAAACAGTTTAATTAAAGTAATTTTATTTGATTTACTAAACAAATGCTTTGACAAGAAAAAATACTTGTTACAAAATCAATTTAATATTTAGTATAATAGCTTTTTGCTCTGATCACAGCCTTTATTCTGTCAGGCATTGACATCACAAGCTTCTTCAATGTATCTAATGGTATCTCCTGCCAAGCAACTTGTATTTGTTCCCAAAGTGTGTCTTGCAAAGATTTCTCAATTTGAGAAAGGGGAATAAAGTCAGTCATATCCAAGGATAATAGAATAATGAGTAGTTTTAAAATAACTTGTTTAACAGAAAATATGAAAAATTAAATATAACTTCTTTTTAATACATTTCTTTTATAACTAGTTTTAAATAATCAATATTTATTAGCAATTTACTTGGCTTTTCACTCTTTATTTGAATTTCAGTGAGGTTTTTAGAAAAATAACCCCTGTCATAATACTTTTGAACACTACCGGTAGTGTGCAAAATTGTTAGGGCAGGGGTGATTTTAAACTTTATTTTGATGCCTCATAAAAGATAAAATAGTTCTTGTCTTAATACTTTTGCATAGTCAGTCAGTTAAGTGGCATACGTGATACATGCTCGGGCTATCATGGCTCGAAAGAGTCATGACTGACTGGGCAGAAGATTATCCTGCAGTAGGTTGCGATTGCATTCTGCGGTAGACTGGTTGCCAGTCTATAGAACCTAATCTGTTCTGTTATTTAACCCATAATCGGAGGGAATAGACGGATTACCATTTCCAAGGGTATTTGCGCGTAAGTGAATGCAATGAATTCAGATGAAATTCAAACTCGGCTCTCCGAATCTTCGTTCCGAGTGGATATCCACCGCACCACAACGCATATCCACAGTACTGTATCTAAACTTATTTATAAATGGAAATTTGTCTGTGTGTGCGTCTGCGTGTGTCTCTGTGTGTGTATCCGTTACCTATAGACTGAGAAAAGGCTGAACCGATTTTCTTGAATAGTTACACAGTTGTACTATAAACGTCTGCGACTGTTCGTAGCTAGGTTTTGTGTCGAGGTACCTCCGATAAATATCGAAAATCGATTGACGAAAAAGTCGAGTCATAGAAGGAGTTGTCCGATTTTAATCAAATTTGATACACTCATAGACAAAGACATAAGAAATGATATTCAGAAGTTTCATGGTTGCAGTTCTTACAATAGTGCAGAAAATCGATAATATATATATATATATATATATATATATATATATATAAATCGATACCAGGAAATCAAAGTTCATTTTTCTTTCAGTCTACGGTTTCACTTTAACTGGAAACAACTATTGCTTTTTTGTCTTTCGTGCCAATGTCCAAAGACTCTGAACTCCAGGACCATTGATTAGTTTTAAAGCTTTCATTACACCCGGGCAACGCCGGGCTATACTACTAGTATATACATAGACACATACATACTTATATATACACAAGCAGTATAGCCGGGTGTTGCCGGGCATACTACTTGGGCGTGGCTATTGGAGTGGATGTTTTATCGGTTTATTCGGAACAGTTGCATTATCGGTTTGTTGATTTGTTGTTCTATCTGTAAATCCTTTGTTATGAAATTTCCCAAATAATCACATCATAGACCATAACAAATCTCGTTCGAATCCGACTTACGGTTGGGGAGCAATCGTGGTGTATCGGTTTTGAAATATTATCGATTTTCTGCTCTATTATAAGAACTGCAACCTTGAAACTTCTGAATGTCGTTTCTTATGTCTTTGTCTATGAGTGTATCAAATTTGATTAAAATTGAACCACACCTTCTGTAACCAATTTTTTCGATCATCGATTTTCAATATTTATCGGGAGTACCTCGACACAAAACCTAGCTAAGAACACTCGCAGACGCTTATAGTACAACTGTGTAAATTTTCAAGAAAATCGGTTGAGCCGTTTCGGAGTCTATAAGTAACGGACACACACACACATACAGACACAGACAAAGTTCCATTTATAAATAAGTTTAGATATATACACACTGCCTATGTAGTGTAGGATTTTGTGTGTGTCACTACGTTCATTCTTGTTAGTATGTATATATATCTGTGTGTGTGTACGTATGTGTGAGCGTGCGTGATAGTGTTGGTATGACGATAAACTACATCTGACAGGCTCGGTGGCGTAATGGATTCAGGAATCAGAGAGCCGGGTTCGAATTTCAGTCGAATTCATTGAATTCACTTACGAGCATGCCTGAATCCATCTCTTCTTTCTCAATAGCAGGACAGACTGGTTTCCATAGCCTTGGTGGGCAACCAGTCTACTGCAGTAAGAATTGGCAATCTACTACGAGAAAATCTTCATATGCGGTTGGAACTTCTCAACCCACCCAAGGTGAATGCCACTACAGGTTCAAGTAAGTACATCTGACAGTAAATACTGCAGATCGAGAAAGTGGATGTTTTGAGGAGCGTAGATCTACTTCATAATTTCTGTTGTGCCCAGTTCCCCCGGGGTAGCAGCACCTTTTAGGGCCCAAGCTCTGAGAAAATCGCTAACCCCGCCAAATAAGAACAAAACTTAATAAAAATATAATGCATTTTTAGTTAAAGATTTGCCAATAATATATCAATAAATATGAAATAAATTTTCATAGCACTAATACATACAATATTCTACAAGATATCAAAATGTATTTTGAAATATAACTTCAACAAAACTACAAAATAAAATACACATATCACTACCTGTAATAATTATGTTTGCACAAACATGTATATGCACAAAACTGGAGTAGTAACACAGAGTAAATAATAAGTGCTACCATATATTTAATTGCAGAGTAACATATATGATATTTTCATGAATTCAAAGCTTTCGAGAACATCAAATTTCGGAGTAAATTGCCCCATAATGAGATGAGATGATATGCCGTTAAACAAATCAAATCATTAAACCCAAGGATCGTAAAATGCGAATATCGTAAAATAATAAGCTTTTCATCTTTTCTTTAAAATATAAGAAAATGAATTTAAATGAACTGAATATCTCACAGAATTATATATCTAGCGGACTCTACTCTCATTTTAGGCAAACGCGCATGCGTTGTAAACCTTATCGACAACTATTTTCGATTTTTATGCATGCGTAAAATACTGTGAACACGCTTAATGCAAATTCCAAGAAGCTAGCCACGGTCTCGGCTTAGACTACATTTTTTATTTACTCACCAAGAGAGAAAATTCAACTAAGTCTATTTTTTTCTTTTTTACGGGGACCGTCTGAGAAATATTGTTTAACTGTAAACCTTTCTTTCAGAACTAACTTTGAACATTCGATATACTAAAATTTCTCGCGAGAGTAAACATATTACTGTTTCATTTTCTTCATTCTGTTATTTGTCTATTTCTTTCAAACTATTCGACACTTGATATTTTTGCTTGTCAACACACGACATCTCAACTTCAAAGGCGAGACAAAACAACATATACGAGGTTTTAAAATTATTCAGCCGATTTGAAAACCTACCGAAACCATTTCTATTTAAATATAAGTTTTCCGATGATATCATATTATACATGCGTGAACTGAAACTCTTGTGGGGGGTTATTCAGTCGCCTCAACAAGACTTGTTACCCGTCTACACTCCAGATTTGTCTTCTTGCGACTTCTGATTTTTCTTATTGAAAAAGCCATGGACTGGATTAATGAAAACGCAGTGAGGCAACCGATTGCGATCCCAAAATAGGACTTTGAAGATTGTTTTGATAAGTTGAAGGGATGCTGAATTGAATTAGATCGGTTCAATAAGATCAATCCCAATCAATACACAAGTAACAGAAAAAAAGTCTTGGCAACAGAAAGAACCTCTCTAATAGAAAACTCAAAATAAATATCAGTAGATATTAAACTTAATCCGAATTTCCAAGAGGACAAAGTTCTGTTGCGTGACAAGAGCCAGCAGAGGAGGTAGAGAACAAATCAAGTAAATAATCATGTTGAGTTCGAATTCCAGTTGAATACCTTTGGAAATCCCTCTCGTTACTCTCCATCTAGACTTTAAATAGCAGGACAGTTTAGGTTCTATAGCCTTCGGAAAAACCTTCTACCCAGTCAGTCATGTCTCTTTCGATACATGATCACCCAAACATATATCACGTATAGCACTTAGCTGAATCATGTTCAACAGAATTATTAGAGAAACATATAAAGAAATCCACTATTTAAATGTGAATCTAGGCATGAAAAATGATAAAACCAGTAATATTAGAAGGATTAAGTCATTTGAGATGATGAACATTAAAAATCACCAAACAGAAAAATGTTCGCCGATGAATATGGAGAAACAATTTCTATATTGTCTGATATTTTGTGTAATATGTTACAGTTCTGAGAAGGGGGGGGGCGATAATGAAAACAAGATAACTGAGAGAATGAGATAAAGATAATCGAATGCACTTTGATGAATAATCTGGAGATTCAAGATTTTGCTAGTATTACGTATAGTATGATCTCACTGTAGGACACATACATGCGTATTCATATATATATATATATATATATATATATATATATATATATATATATATATAATTAACTATAGCAACAACAATACCAATAGAAACAGAACTAACTCTGCGGAAACTAGTATTAATTTAGCTATAATTTAAATCGTCTTGTAGAACCCACCGAGAACGAACTCGGAGGGAAAAGAAGGGGAAGTAAAAAAAAGAAACAAACGAAGTACATGAACAAAAAGTCAAGCACTCGTGAGAAAGAAAAAACCCAAGACGAAAACCCTAACACTAAAGCGCTCAATACGAAAGTAGAGCGAACAAAGACAGAAAATCTAAGCAAGAGCCAACAACCTACCACGGTTTCGCCCATCGGCTCCTCAGAGCCAATTTCCCTGACGAACCGTGATAGGTTGTTGGCTCTTGCTTAGATTTTTTGTTTATATATATATATATATATATATATATATATATATATATATATATAGTGTATCGAGGCAGCAGATAATTTTCTAAACATATACTGTTAAATATAAGAGGCACTAAATGTCTATTATGTTTAATCATGAGCCGTTCTAAACATCGTATTTTGGCTTTAATTTCAGTTGAAAATAAAGACAAAAATTCTCCAACATTTAGATAATCTTTTATTAAGTTGGTTATAAGCTCTCGGCTCACATGAGCCATCTTCAGAGAGGTTACAAGGACGTTAACACAAAAACATCCACCATCAGCGACGATTTTATCTTGTGTTGACATAAAACTCCGCTAAGCAACGGCAACAGTTACCAAAAATAGCAAACGCAGCCTGCAAACCTGCAACGCGGCTCCATGACGTCACACCGCGTGAGAGCTCGAAATGATAACAGAACCATATATTTA
>JBBBDQ010000598.1:6215000-6260000 GCA_037127315.1 Ascarosepion bandense
GTCAGATTTAAACCCCATGGAATTAACTGCCATGTGTCCATAACTATGTGAACCTTCAAGTTAGAAGATATAGGCTGTGGTTTGACTTGGAGAAGAAAGGCCTCTGCTAGGTTTGCTGCTGCAAAACAATCTGCTCATGAATACATCTATAATTTTCAATCCAGATATGTATAGATCAGGTGTTCAGTTGCAAACGACCCTACGATCCATTTCGGTCATGGAAGCGATGATACTGGTGAGAAGAATCATGCCATAAACAGAGAAGAACTGAGTCTGCATTGTAGTGATATTGGGGTACGCGACAAAATAGCTTTCACGTTAATCTGACCTAGTGTTTCAGAGAAGAACATTGACTATTTTATGGACAATAATTTTATCCCTTCTGTCAGTCAGTTAAGTGTCATACGTGATACACGCTTGGGTGATCATGTCTCGAAAGAGACATGACTGACTGGGCAAAATATTATCTCGCAGTAGGTTGCCATTGCTTTCTGCGGTAGACTGGTTGCCGACCAAGGCTATAGAACCCAATCTGTCCTGCTATTTAACCCATAACTGGAAGGAAGAGACGGATTAATACCTTTCCCAAGGGTATTTGCACGTAAGGGAATACAATGGATTCAGCTGGAATTGGAACTCTGCTCCCCGGTTTCTCGTTCCGCGCCAATATCCACTGCACCACAACGCACATCCCTTACCTATGTCAAAATTAATCTGATATATTTGATGGGATATTTTTAAAAATGTGATCGATCCCGACTTTGCAGCTCAGATACAGTCAGTTTCTCATAGGCTTCTACTCTGATGAACTTAGCTCTCTGGTACCCCCTATATATGAATTTACTCGAGCAACAAGATTAGCAATTAGGTCCCACCCTTTTACTGTGAAACTAAGAAAATATAAAAGCAAATTTTACTTCATCAGCTTCTTTTTTCGTTTTTTTCTTTTGTGGAATTCCCTTTCATTTACTTGCTTCCCCGACAGCTACAAACCTCAAGAATTTAAATGTAAAGTCAACAGTCATCTTCTATCTTATTGACTTGCATCCTCTCTCCCATGCTCCTTTCTCCGCCCACTCCACTCTCATCACTATCCTCATCCTTCTCTTACCCACTTCCTGACACCCCCTATAACCTGTCACTCTTTCCATAACTTTCCTCCTATGTAACCCCTGCAAAACAGTGTCAGTAAAATGTTTTGCTTGGGGCGATATGATTATAAAATAGATAGATAGATAGATAGATAGATAGATAGATAGATAGATAGATAGATAGATAGATTTCCCCTCCGTTTACTTGCTTCACCGACAATTACACTCTCCAGGAAATTAAATGTAAGGTCAATAGTCATCTCCTATCTCACTAACTTGCATCACCTCTCTCATGCTCTTTTCACCGTTCACACCACTCTCATCAGGATTCTCATCATTATCTTACCCACTCCTGACACCGCATATAACCTGTCACTCTTTCTCATTATTTTCCTCCAATGTAACCCCCTGTGCACCAGTAAAACGCCTTGCTTAAGGAGATGCGATTATACAAGTCTGAGATAGATAGATAGATAGATAGATAGATAGATAGATATGGAAAGACCGAGATAGATAGATAGATAGATAGATAGATAGATAGATAGATAGATAGATAGATAGTCAGTATTCTCATCCTTCTCTTACACACTTCCTGACACCTTTTATAAACTGTCACTCTTTCTCATAACTTTCCTATGTAACCCTCTGTGCACCAGTGGTAGTAAAATGCTTTGCTTGGGGCGATACTATTATAAAAAAAGTGATAGATACGAAAAGTCCGAGATAGATAGATAGATAGATAGATAGATAGATAGATAGATAGATAGATAGATGTGAACAGACTGAGATAGATAGATAGATAGATAGATAGATAGATAGATAGATAGATGTGCACAGACTGAAATAGATAGATAGATAGATAGATAGATAGATAGATGTGAACAGACTAGATAGATAGATAGATAGATAGATAGATAGATAGATAGATAGATAGATAGATAGATAGATAGATAGATGTGAACAGACTGAACAGATAGATAGATAGATAGATAGATAGATAGATAGATGTGAACAGACTGAGATAGATAGATAGATAGATAGATAGATAGATAGATAGATAGATAAATGAACAGACTGATAGATAGATAGATAGATAGATAGATAGATAGATAGATGTGAACAGACTGAGATAGATAGATAGATAGATAGATAGATAGATAGATAGATAGATAGATGTGAACAGACTGGGATAGATAGATAGATAGATAGATAGATAGATAGATGTGAACAGACTGAGATAGATAGATAGATTGATAGATAGATAGATAGATAGATAGATAGATAGATAGATAGATAGATGTGAACAGACTGAGATAGATAGATAGATAGATAAATGAACAGATTGAGATAGATAGATGGATAGATAGATAGATAGATAGATAGATAGATAGATAGATAGATGAACAGACTGAGATAGATAGATAGATAGATAGATAGATAGATAGATAGATAGATAGATAGATAGATAGATGTGAACAGACTGAGATAGATAGATAGATAGATAGATAGATAGATAGATAGATAGATAGATAGATAGATAGATATGGAAAGACCGAGATAGATAGATAATCAGTGTCCTTATCCTTCTCTTACCCACTTCTTGACACCCACTATAACCTGTCACTCCTCATAACTTTCCTCCTATGTAACCCCCTGCAAAAAAGTGGCAGTAAAATACCTTGCTTGGGGCAATATGATTATAAAAAAAATAATAAAAAAAACTCGACTCAGTTTATCTTCATTTCGAGAAAGTTCTTAAAACGTTTTCCCTTTGCTTCGAGTTCTAAACTATTTTTCATCATCCTTCTTTATCGTTTGAAGATCTCTTCAAAGCTCCTTTCATATCTCAAATCCCTCTGTCAATAACCTTGTTATTTTCAGTTTTCCAGCAGTTGTTAAATCCTTCTTTCAACATATATAATAGACAAGAAAAAAAAATGTTGTTATTACATTTCCGAGATCTTAAGTTAATGTTAGCTTAATCTACATTCTAAATGTTTGTAAATTCCAAATATCTCAAAAATTAATCATTAAAAATGTCCAAAAATTTAGTTATATATTTTACTTATGTTGATGTTAACTACTCTACACCACCAATGAAGCAAATTGTGAGGTCAGTTTTTGAATTGGGTAACATGTGCGTTGTGGTACAGTGGATATCAGCTCGGAACGTGAAACACGCTTGGGCGATCATGTCTCAAAAGAGACATGACTGACTGGGCAGAAGATTATCCCACAGAAGGTTGCCATTGCTTTCTGCGCTAGACTAGTTGCTTACCAAGGCTATAGAACCCAATCTGTCCTGTTATTTAACCTATAACTGGAAGGATGAGACGGATTAATACCTTTCCCAAGGGTATTTGCTCGTAAGTGAATGCAAAGAATTCAACTGGAATTCGAACTCGACTCCCCGATTCACAACATTAATCTAGTAATATGCTTAAATTAATAAAGTATAGGTATCACGGTGAAGAGCTGATCCAAGCAATTACCATAGATGTATTTAAAAAAGGCACAGTTAAGCAACTATACTCTGGCGGGAAAATGACTGGAAACAAAACGTAATATCGGGACCAATAATATTTGCCTATACGTTTTTTTTTCATCGGTAGATATGTACATGGGTGATATTTTAGTGACATTCGATATAACATTCAATAATCTTTTGTAAATATTTCAGTTAACAACAGAGTCATATATACTGTTTATTTATATATGACTAGCAGTATAACCCGGCGTTGATCGGGTGTAATGAAAACTTTAAAGCTAATCCATGGTCCTGGAGTTCAGGCTCTTTGGAGGTTGGCACGACAGACTAAAAAGCAATGGTTGTTTCTAGTTAAAGCGAAACCGGAGAATGAAAGAAAAAATGAATGGATGAAAGTCAAATTTTGATTTCCTGGTATCGATATCAAATTTTCTGCACTACTGTAAGAACTGCAACCTTGAAACTTCTGAATACCGTTTCTTATGTCTTTGTCTATGAGTGTATCAAATTTAATTAAAATCGGACCACTCTTTCTATAACCCGATTTTTTCGATTATCGATTTTCGATATTTATCGGGGGTACCTCGACACAAAACCTAGCTAAGAACACTCGCAGACGCTTATAGTATAACTGTGTAAATTTTCAAGAAAACCAGTTCAGCCCTTTCGGAGTCTATAGGTAACGGACACACACACACACACACACACACACACACACACACACACACACAGAGACAAAGTTCCATTTATAAATAAGTTTAGATACTAAATCCTGAACGGCCACTCGTCTGGGTCCTTTCGAACGAACGCTGATGTCCCCTAGGGCTCCATCCTTGGTCCTACGTTGTTTTCATAAATGACCTTCCAAATGACATCAACTCTCAAATTGCTATCTACGCTGATGACGCAACCATTTACTTCTGTCTCGATAGTCCGACAATATCAAAATGGCAGACAATGCCATAAAACGACCTCCAGTTTTTCGTTCATTAGATTTACCTTTCATCAGCATCATCTCTAGCGATCATGGCTTTCCACGTCTCCCTATCGCCTTCTCCTGTTACACCATGCAACCCTCGTTCCGTTGACCACCTTCTTAGGTCCTTCAAATATATTATCCGTTGCTTTCCCCTATCTCTTTTTCCCTATATCTGGCCTGTTAGTATCAGGTACTCAAAGCCCTCTTTCCTCATTGCATGTCCCAGAAACTTCAGCTGTCTCTTCTTGATGCTCAGTATTAATTTCTTTTTCGTTTCCATTATTTCCAAAACAAAATCATTGCTCACATGCTTGATCTATCATATCCGTAGCATCCTTCTGTCGAACCACATTTCAGTTGTTTCAAGTTTTTCCTTCATCTTTGATTATATTGTCCAGCATTCACTGCCATATTAAAGAACTGACATCACATAGCAATCCAGTACTCTTTTCTTTGTTTCTAGCGAAATTGTCCTGTTTCTTAATATTTTACTTAACTTCTGGAATGCTTCCTTTGTCATAAAAGACTATATTCAATCACTGTTGTTTTTCTCCTCCGAATCTTACTTATCGATAAGTCTACAATTCATACAATATTGCTATCACATATGGCTTGGTGCACTTGTTATTTACATTGTGCTTCTTGATGAAATCAAAAGAAGAATCAGCAATATTATCGGTCTTGATCTGACAGCTTGGATTCGGTTACTTTCCCACCGATGTCAGGTTGCTTTTCTATGTATTTTCTATAGATAAATTCATTGCAATTGTTCGAATAAAAAAAAACTCAGTATTCATTCAGTTTTCATTCGCTAATTTATTCATACTGCTATCCTTATTTTGGTTAGAATAGTCACAACATATCGACTATTCTATTCTCCAGCTACTATGTTTGCCGTATTTAGAAACCTTCCACGGATTTTGAACAGATAAATCTATTCAATCCACGGAGCGAAATTTTCCATTGCGCAGGCAAATGCTATCACTTATCAGAAGATTCGTCTTCGTTAAATCTTCTGAGCATTTCAAGGAATGTCGTAGATTCTCACAGAATGGCAAAAAGCCGCAAGGGACACGACAAAGAGGAATCACGGGGAATAATTAAACGATGCGAGATATCCTCTTTCGGGGAGAGTGAGATGAGAATAATTGACCCTGTTAGATCGAATATATCATTCAAAACTCCCAGAAGGTTAACGAATAGAAGCAAATATTTCAACGTTGGAAAGGTTGTAATCATAAATACTTTGACTAGGAAATGAAATCAAATCAACCTGTGAATAATAATAATAATAATAATGATTCAATTTACTCTCCAGATTCATTCCGACTTCTAAGTTTCATGGGGACACCACCATGACGTTCTTACTCGTCATGGCTATTGACTTCGAAGTCGGCATGAATCAGCTAAGTTATAGAAACAAACTGTTTGTACTTATCAACACATAATCTCCACCCTGATATCGAACACTTTAAAATAAAAGAATTTGATTGCCAAAAAAAAAAAAAGAAATTATCAGTAAAAGCACTGAAAAAAAAGACAATAACTTTGACGCTAAACATTAGCACAATTAAACAGTATATATATATATATATATATATATATATATATATATATATATATATTAATCGTTTCAGCCCAACCAAGGCGGTAACGCCACTGATGCGCAAGGGGTTACAAGAGAGTAAAAGATTAAATAGGAGGAGAGTAAAGAGAAAGAATAGCCAGTTACAGTGGGTGTCAGAAAAAGTAGCAAGAGAAGGATGGGAATACAGGTGTAATGACAATTGCAAAGGTAGAGAGAAAGGAAAAGATATACAGGGTGATGTAGAAAGAATTAGAGTCAAGTGGTTAAGTGATGGGTATTGACATTGCACTTAAATTCCTAGAGGTTGTAGCCGCCAGAAAAGAAAGAATGCGGAAGAGAGTTCCACAAACGGGAAGTGCGAGAAAAGAAGCTGGTGATTAGAATTGTCGTCTGCATTTGGTTGATCTAACTGTGAATGAGTGAAACCCAGTTGCCAGTCTGGTTACACGAGTAAACTCCTATGGCAGGAGCATCAGTGCCTTAAGTTCGTCGGAGCAGAAGTGATGAAAATATTTAAAAAAGTGGCTGGAGTCGTGCCGCCAAGTCGGTACCTATCACATTACTGATTCGCCTTTGGAGCCTTTCGAGAAAACTGAAAAGAACAGTGGAGGCACCTGATCATATATGACAGCAGTATTTCATGCACGGACGGATGGTTGATTTGTTTATGTGCACCATGGATTCAGGCGGAAAAAAACATCCTGGTCCAACCTTCCTAGCAGTGGATTTATCTATTGACTCAATATCATGGTTTCACTTGATATTGGCAGATAGGGTAAGGCCGAGGAGGTGCAGTATATTGCCTTCAGAGAGACACGATTGGGAGGCAGGAGGGGTTGCCTGTGATGATTGACAGACAGCAGCTTCGTCTTAGACGCATTGAAATTTACAAGCCACTTCTTTTCCCACTCCACGACTGAGTGTAGATCACTCGCAAGATCAGCATCAGGGTCATGGTTGTCCTCCTTGCCGGATTTCTTACTGATGCGGGAGTAAATTATGGTGTCATCTGCGTAGATGCCTACTTGGGACTTGATCACATCTGGGAGATCATTTATGAAAATAAAGAAGAGCGTTGGGCCTAGGATAGCGCCCTGAGGGTCACCAGCGTTTGTACAGGAGGATTTGGAGGCATACCAATTCAAGCTACATTCATTACGCGGTTAGATAGGAAAGATATATTATAAACATAAAGGGGGGTTGCTTTGTTTAAAGTGTAGATTTATTGTTGTTATTGTTATTAATATTACTTGATATTTGTATGATATATTAAGTGCCCATAATGATATCTGTGTCGCTACACGTGTTTCGAGTCTAAAGTTCACGCTCTTCATACGAATAAACTTGTGACTTTACATATCGAGATTCCTTTGTTTTTCTGATGGCCAAAATATCGTTTATTTAACGTGCGAGTGTGAAAAAAAAACAACAAACAAACACGCATGCATACGAACTGTCTAAGCTGCTCACCACATATATATATGTATATATATATATATATATATATACACACACGATATTTTGGCCATCAGAAAAACAAACACAAATACCATAATGGACACTTAATATATCATACAAAAAGCAAGTAATATTAATAACAATAACACACACACACACACACACACACACACACACACACACACATATATATATATATATATATATATATATATATATTATAAATTATATTTTAGAACATGTACATAATTTTTTTTTATATAGCCCCTACAAATAGTACATTTGTTTCGACATTAAAACTACAATGTCTCATCAGGCGGTGTGGATAAGAATAGAAAGCCTCTTTTCTTATATTTGGTCAGTTGTGTGTGGCATGTTGGTGGGGGTTAGTGATAAGGGAATAGGCCTTGTGGGCTGACCGTTAGAATTTTGAAGAACGTGGTGTGGGGAGTGAATATGGTTGATTAATGAGTGTCTGTGAGTTTTCTAAGAAGATTTAACATTAGCAGTTAGAATGTAAGTTTTTTATTATCTTGCGACTAGACTATAGCCTTTGGATTTCTTGGAGGAGTAGCTAAGGGGTGGGATGCTTATTTTGTACAGAATAGTTTTGTATTTAAGCAGAGTTTTTATAATTAATCTAATTTTGTTTATTTAATTTTAATTTTGGATTTAGGAAACCGATTTTTTCTATTAAATTTTAATTACATCAGCGTTTGCGGTAAGATTTAATGTAAGAGGTAAAATTTAATGTTAAAAATTTAAGGTAATAGGTAAGTAGGTAATAGGTGCGTAATAAGTAGAATTTTATGTAGGAGGAAAGATTAAATGTTTGTATTTAAGGTAATAGGTGAATAGGTCATAGGTGTGTTTGTATTTTGTATTTGTTCACCCATAAGGACACGAAGACACTTAAGTATTCTATCGAGACTCGGAAGCGTGCATTAGGCAGCTTTTGTCCAATATAACAGCAGTACTCCATTTTAGTTTTTATTAGGCTTTTATAAACATAGAACAAAAACGAGCCAAATAATGCTGGCGTTGTGAAGTGAACCGACCATTTTTCTAGCATTATTAGTAATGAATCGTATCTGCGAGTTCCACTATGTCTTGTTTGAGTCTAAGGCTCAATATCAATATCAAGTATAATAATGATCTAGAACAATCAATATATAAAACCTAGTGGTTTAAAGAGGATTAACTCCGAAGGATCGACATCGAGAGACTGTTAGTGCCAAAAGTGTAAAGGAGATACAATATCTCGGAGCTCATCCCTCGCCCCGATAGGCATGAACAGCAGGTGTTATCGGACTATTAACCTGTGACTGTTCGCACCTAGAGCAGCGGGGGATTGGCTGTTAGCAACTAACTTCAGGGGCCTGTATCTTAGGAAGGGCTTATTACTGGGAAGACACAGTAATTCCATGTCTAGGGAGCTTTTGCAACAATTCTTTATGCTACACTATGTCAATGGCCTTTTAAATATTTAATGATATATTTCTTGATATGTATTCGTGATCTATTGTGGCTCACTGATTTTGTGAGATATCAACAGCGGATTTGGACATTTGAAATCCGTACTGCTTGTCGTTCAAGAGGTTCCTGTTGATTGTAGCCCCAAAAGCTTGGTAATGACACTGAAGAAACCGATTGAACTTTAATGAAAATAGAGTGATTGCTGACCCACGTTCTTTAGCGCCATACACAAACTTGAGAAGGATCTCTCCGTCAGAAAGCAGTTAAATAATTTCGCTAAGATCGGCGATAGTTCCAGGTTGATAATTTTAAAAATTGAGACTGGCCGGGTTGTAAAAAATACTACTGAAAATTGGTTGTTCTCCATTCGTCGCGGCTTCCATCCACGTATTTGTTCCTTGATTTTATCTACGGGGAGACCTATACCCGCCGTTCAAGGTAGCATGTTATAAATCCTTCATTTTTCCGAAAACATTTTTTAATCATAGATCTGAGACTGAACTTGTTTATAGCTAACAGTTTGCACACACACACACACACACACACACACACACACACACACACACACACACACACACATATATATATATATATATATATATATATAAATATTATTATTAACCAGTTATTGGTTTGAATTGAATTAGACCAGTATACGTTTGAATAAAATGTGTTCACTGCATATATAATGTACAGCTTTTATATATATATATATATATATATATATATATATATATATATATATATATCCTAGAAGGGCTAACAGGCGTTATTCAATCCCATACAGCAGTATTGGGTGAAAGGTTTTTGGTAATATATTTTAATTTAATTTTTTTTTATTTCATGCAGATCTTTTTAAAATTCATGTTGAACTTTTTGGTTCGTTGCTAAACGAACATTTTTTAAAGGATAAAATAAGTAAGAATTTAGCAGCAATTTATTTTCTTAATGTCATTTTAAACTAAAACTATTGTTATACAGATGAGTATAAAATATATAACTCTTAATATATATATATATATATATATATATATATGTTTGTACGTGCGATTTCTTATTGTTTTGTTTTTTCACCAATTCGTTCGCGTGCTTCTGCAATTACAGAAATTTATAATAAAATACTTTCTCCCGGAGTGAAGATTTCTTTGCGTTCCAAATATTTCCCCGTTTGAAAAAAAAAACAAAAAAAACATTGAGAATAAGAAATTGTTTCTGACTGACTTGGAACACTCACCCTTGTAATTTGATGCGAAATGCAAGATTTCGATTTTTTTTATTTCCTTTTTGTTGTTTTTTTGTCTGTTTGCTTTTTTCTTTTTTTGCACGGGATGATGCCATCCGATGAGACGGGTACAGTTCACATATTTTAGTTTCGTATTTCGTTTTCCTTTATCTTATTTCTCTTCGTTTTCCGTTTCTGTATTTTTGCCTCGTATCTTTTTTTCGTATTTGATTTGTTATTTTCCCGTCAGTATTATTTTTTGCTTCTGCTTGTAGAATTAAAATAAAAATTCTTTCTTACAGAAACTTTTTTTTTTATTTCTCAGTCTTTTTTGGCTTTTTATTTATTTTTCATCTCCGTTACTTCTTCAATGTTTTTTCTATTTTCTGTCTCCCACTCTCCTCTTATTTTTTCTGTCTCCCACTCTCCTCTTATTTTTTCTGTCTCCCACTCTCCTCTTATTTTTTCTGTCTCCCACTCTCCTCTTATTTTTTCTGTCTCCCACTCTCCTCTTATTTTTTCTGTCTCCCACTCTCCTCTTATTTTATCTGTCTCCCACTCTCCTCTTATTTTTTCTGTCTCCCACTCTCCTCTTATTTTTTCTGTCTCCCACTCTCCTCTTATTTTTTCTGTCTCTCTCCTCGTATTTTTTCTGTCTCCCACTCTCCTCTTATTTTTTCTGTCTCCCACTCTCCTCTTATTTTTTCTGTCTCCCACTCTCCTCTTATTTTTTCTGTCTCCCACTCTCCTCTTATTTTTTTCTTTTTAACTAATTTTTCTTTTAACCTTCGTTTCTTTCATCTTTTTTCGCCAATATTTCCTGCGTTTTTTCTTCGTTAATTGTATTTTGTTTTGCTTTTTTATTTTTTCTCTCGTTTTTATTCATTTGCAAGTTTCCTTTCTTTCTTTCTTTCTTTCTTATTCTTTTACTCCTGCGTTCATTTCTTTTTTCCTATTCTCTTATATTTTTCTTTTATTATATCTTTAGTTCTTTCCCTTTTTCTTTCTTTTTTCATTATTATGCTTTATGCTTCATTATTTTTCATGTATTTTATCTTCATTTTCCAATATTTTTTCTTCCTGCTTTTGTTTCAACTCCTGTGATTATATTTCTCTTATCTGCTTCATAGTTTCTTTTTCTATAATGATAATTTTGATGATAACGATTCCAATAGCACGGTAGTCGACGCATGAGTTACGCTTCCAAAATAATAAATTCAGAAGTGCATTGTTGACTTGTTGCAGATAGCAGTCTGGCACAAAGGCACCTGGCATGAAAATTCGTACATAGAAGAAATGGGTCATTAAATTTCTCTACCTACAAATTGTAACTACTAACATTCGACGACGCTTGCCAAACGTTTACAGAGACGAAACATTTTATGTGCAGCACAGTTTCTGCAGAGGTAACAATCCACGTCTCAAACAGCACAGCCGTCAACAGAATATGTAAGGAAATATTATCTGCTACTGAAAACCTGATATCAACTTTTGTAACACTATAATTGCATGTAGAAAAATATAATACTATTTTAGTACGACGGAGCGAAAGAAATTATTATTAGTTGTATTATTAATTCTGCAGATCACAATATGAGTGGAGAGAAAAATAAGTCTAATAGGTGATAAGATTGTTTATTTTCGGTCTCAATATGAATGCGGCTAAGAAATTGTGAAAAAGTATATATTGCAAATTTTTAAAATCTTGGAGACTCGCTCGCTCGCTCCATACTCGGGAGCAGAATCACACACGCATTCGCTCGAACCTTGGGACCAGTCAAGATGTAAAGAAACGTAGAGAAGCCTGCCACCGACCGACCTAAAAGAGTTAAAGTCAAATAACTCGCTTCCGATAGAGTCCTGGTTGAAGATGTAAAGAAAGAGAAAGAGTCGAGAAAGAGTTAAAGTCAAATTCAGTGTGTTGATGCGCCGAGCTAAGGCAGACAAGACGAATTTACCGCCGCCGTCACAAAGACCCCTCTTCGGCAGTTTCCGTAAAGATTCGGTGGAAAGCATGAATAAGACATTTTGAATCGTCACAACTGAAAACTTCGATTTGAGTGATAGACCTTACCAACCGATAATTTGAATTAATGTTGAGAAGACAAACATTACAATTAAATGAAAACTTTCGCTCTGTTGTAAGGATAAGAAATTGACGACTAGTATATTCTATTTTTTTTTTTTTTTAGTATATAAAGATTTTTCTGCAACTCATTCAGACGTCCTTCAATTTACTTTTGGTGCCGTTCTTATTAGCTCAATTGTTCACGCTCGTCCGGCGTGGTTAATGTGGTAAAGATACAGCTAGTAAGATTTCAACCTGCCTTGATCAAAAGTTCACAGCGTGGGTGAGGAAGAACACCGTCGTACTAAACGATTTGAAAACCCGCTACTGTGTCGAAGCCATCACGACTGGCGACCCAAGAGTTTCGTCACTCTTTATCGATTGTAATTTTACAGGAAATAGTTTAAAGGCATTAGTTTCGCAGAAACCAAAGTTTAATATTTTTAGAGAAGGGGTAATCATTTCACCACAAGCAAGGCAGAATTGTCACAAGTACGCAGGGGTCATAGGGAGTGACAAAAAATGTTTTTCATATGGTTATTAATTTAGCGTTTAATAGATTAGGAAATGAAATTAATGACCACATGCAAACATAGAAATGCATATCTGCTTAAACACTGATTAACTTAGACCAACTATTTTACTTCTTTCTTTTTATTTACTTATTTATTTATTTATTTATATTCATTATCTTTTACTTTTTAACTCTTCAGAGGTAGAATCGCCGACTGACACCAATTCGGTCGGGTTTCAATCCTGGGTTAAAATGCAATCCGTACTGATGAGCTGTGACACAGCGAAACAGATCTGTCTGAAGATGATGATATATAACGTTATTTCATGGTAAATCAGAAGTATAGACCTATTTTTGTGCAAAATCTTTCGTACAGTAAAGACGGAAGCTCATGATGGTTCGCCTGAAATAGGCCATACATCCGATTCACCATGAAATAACGTGACTGCCTTAATTTTTCTTATCTTTGCTCTATATGTATTTACATACATATATATTTAGAGCTCTCTTAGAGAGTTATCCTACGACTGTATGATACTCCTTTGGATTCATCTATATCTACACCGCATACTGATATATATATATATATATATATATATATATATATATATGCAGGAAGTTTAATACAGAGGTAATCTAAAAAGTATTCTTTTAATATCGAGTCATGAATCTCTATCTCTGCCACTCTATTTTTTATATCTGGGCAACAAATTTAAAAATAATTTTTTATTAATCCCCACCAATTTTTAAAAGATATTCTCTGATTTATGTGTGTGTTTGTGCGTATGTGTCATAGCCATGAGTTATTGTTGGCTTTGGATTTTCAGTTCTTTTGTTGATTGTGTATCGTGCACTTCTGTTTATCTACCGTCTGCTGGTCTAAATTTATGAGTACATAAACTACATAATGTAAGGGACAAAATAATGCTGATGAATAGAGCAAGCTTTTGCTTTGCAAAGATATTTTCATTTATAGTCACCACAACTGATTATACATTTTTTCTTTGATAAAAAAAGCCTACTTGCTATAGGAAAAGGGTTTCCAGGTGTCACACAATAAGACGAGAGGAAATAGTTTTATCCCGATTTCGAAAAGATATAAATCTCTTTCACAGTCTTTCATGCATATTAAAAACTGAAACTCTCTCATCATACAATAGATGTCTATTATTTCTCATAGTCAAACATGTACCCATAAGCTGACATCAACTCAGTTAAACAGGAACATTATCAAGGAAACAAATTTAAAGAACGTATTCAAAAGACCAAACCAAATAATATCCTGAAATTCAAATTAAATTTATGATAAAATATCTATCTAAATTATATATAAAAGGAACTTTGTCTGTGTGTGTGTGTATGTGCGTGTGTGTGTGTCCCTTACCTATAGACTCGGAAACAGCTGAACCGATTTTCTTGAAAATTGACACAGTTGTACTACAAGCATCTGCGAGTGTTCTTATCTAGGTTTTGTGTCGTGGTACCCCCGATAAATATCGAAAATCGATAATCAAAAAAAGTCGGGTTATAGAAGGAGTGGTCCGATTTTAATTAAATTTGATACACTCATAGACAAAGACATAAGAAATGATATTCAGAAGTTTAAAGGTTGCAGTTCTTACAATAGTGCAGAAAATCGATAATATAAATATATATATATATGTATATATATATATATATATATATATATATATATATATATATATATATAAAGCAAGATGTTTGTGTGTCTGTCTGTTTATCTGCATGTATGTCCTTTATACAAATCCACAATTTTTATCCAATTTTCAACAAACTACACACAAATATTCTTTAGGCTGAGTCTGAGCTCCAGGACCATGGATTAGTTTTAAATCTTTCATTATACCAGAGCCACGCCAGGCTATACTGCTAGTTAAACTATAAAAATCCTAACGAATCTAATCTTGGGTATAACGACAAACTACATGCGGTAGCAAAGCCACTGATTTGAAGAATGAAGGTTTTGAGAAGCGTCGAACCACCCTGACCCGTGGTGGTAGCAATTGATAAGGTACCCGCTAAGAGCAAATGGTCAACCCTGAGGAAGAACTATGCAAGTATAGAAACACATTTATACAGTAAAATACCAGAAATCTTTTTTATACAAATAATTACCAACAATAACTATTTATGGTGAAATTACCAACAATGCATTTCATCTTTAGTTGAAGGCATACATTTGTTCAGAATATTTACATTTCGGCATTAAATAACCCATATAGATGTTGATATGCCACTAAGCAAAATCAGCCAACCAAACCAAGCAAAATATTTAGATTTCAGCATTAAATGACCCATATAGATGTTGATACGTTACTAAACAAAAACAACTAAACCAACATGAAAGCACACTTTTATAATATTATTTCATATACTAACCTGCAATTTCTAAAAGTACATAAAACATTTAATATATTTTGAAAAATGAAAAAAAGAAAGAAAAAGAACCATTCACACTTCATGAATATTTCTACTAAAAGTAACAATTCGAACTCTAATAACTAATTTAATCAGAAACTAAATGCAAAATACATTCAATTAAAAATCACCATCTCTAATCAGGTAAGTGCCATACGTGATCTGCGAGTTCAATGATGTCTTTTTCCGAGTCGCTATGGTTTTACAGTCAAAACTGGATCAACAATAATAACAAAATATTTAACAGAAGCAATTCTGTTATGTGAATAATATGCAGGGTGCGATGGATAAATGACACAAAAATGAAAATAACACTGAAATCTCATTTTAACAGATATATTTTCCAAACTTACTGACAAAATATCTGGAAATGCTAAAGAGTAAACTTATTCATTAAAATCTCAATCAGCTTCAATCACGGCCTCCAGACGATTTCGGAATCTTTTGCATCTCTCCTGAAAGGCCTCCTTGATCGAGTTGGTGAATGCTACCATAATATTTGGTGTTACATGGAGTTTTATTAATCTTTTGCTCAAGTGCGTCCCACACATAATAATCAAGGGGGTTGCAGTCTGGGGAGGTAGGTGGCTAGATTTAAAGGGTGGTGTGATCGTAGAAGTTGTGTGACAGCGATGATTAACTTCTCATATGGCATGGTGCAGAGTTCTGTTGCCGGACATAGGGTCTTTTAGCAGCCACAGTCTTGACTCAAGTCAGCGCTACCTACTGAAAGCATTTGATCTAAGTCTCCGTGTTGAATCTGAAGCCCTCACCAAGAATTTCGGGATTTCTTTTCTTATCAGAACGATCGGTGTGAGTTTTCCGAGCTGCCTTACCTTCATAATCACCATTAGACTCATTCAACTCTTTCCGGATCCTCTTCACTTTCCTGAAATTGAAACACGGACACTCTGAAATGGTCGTATCGGAGCTTCCGGTGCGAATGTCAACCAATACAGCTATTACATAGCCACTTCTGAGACGAGTATTATATTTCTTCGACGGGGAACCAATTATAACGACGACGATGATCAATCTGTGCACATGGGATGACGATGAGGATTAAATTATCAACTTTTCAGCAACTCCAAATTCATTTTGTCGGGGACTAACTTCACCCCGACTTTCATTGGGGACAATTTTCACAATCCAATTTCATAGTGTTCTTCTTTACAAAAATGTCGACGCAAATATAAAACTGCTTCTTCTTGCTCGTCTCCGTCAGCAACAACAATAATCTGAATCAAATGACTTCTTCCAAAACAAAACTGTAAATAATATAAATGTAAATAAAATATAACCATATATTTTCTTTTTCTTTTTTAAACAAGCTGATGAGTTTGCGTGGAGTGAGAGAAAGTTCTTTTTTCTGAGCTGTTAGCAACCCCGCATCAGGCTAAGCCCGACGTAAACCAACCGTTTTCTTCGACGGTTGAAATCAAACTCTCAATTCAAACTGACAGTTACTACTGTGGGGTTTCAGAACAACCTGGATTAAAAGGCGGTTTTAATGCGGGCTATTACATTTCAAGAAAAGACAACACAATAAGTAATGTTGCATAAAAATATGAAAATGTTGTATTTGACAATATATATACAGTATAAACAATTTGTACAATTCTGTGCATCCTTTGTGTGATAAAAAAAGTGTCTTTTATATTTGCGTGAATATGGGTTGAATATAAAAGTGTCTGTTGTATTTGAACGAATGTTGGTTGAGTATGAAAGTGTTGGTCTTGAATCTGTAATTACACAGAGTAGTAGAACAATGTTTCTTTCCTTTTTATGTATCAGCCGTTAAGTAGGTGGAAGAGGAAAGTGTTTCAAATTGTGTTGAAAAGGGGTGTGAATGTAATTAGTAGTGTAATGTGTAAAACGATGAATCAGTCTCCTTAACTTAGTAAGTCTGTTGTAATTCTCCATTCTGGTTGTTGAGAGATGTGAAAGTTTTATGGCCGTTGCAGGTGTTTCCTCTCTTCTTTTCGTTCGTAACGGTTGAGTGGGCAAAGAATAAGTTTGTCGGCACTGGTTTCTTTGATGTAGGCGCCTTCCGGATTGTGTGTATCTGACACTGTGCCCTTTGGGATTGACTAGCGTGGCTGACTGACTGATCGGCTGCTTACTTGAGTGACGGATCGACCAAACTGCTGTCTCTCAGTGACCCTCTTGAGTGACTGGTGTGACCGGTCAGGAGACCTCCTTAAATATGGAATTCTGGTCACGTGGGAGGATCACAGAACGATTTTGTCTTTAGCTGTGAAAAAAAACCGTTTGAATTTCTCGATTTGTCAACCAATGAGGATCCAGAGTATCGCTTTTCACACAGACTTGTGAGAAAGAAAAACGTTTATCCATTTGGATCCTCTTTGGCGGGTGTGCAATTTACATTGGGTTTTCCCAAATGTTATAGTCGTTTGAATTTAATTTTGCGGGTGTGTAATTTATTTTGTGTTTTTGATGGATGACATAGGAGTTGTATCCTAAAAAATCTTAACTCTTCACAACTGTCAGCCTGACGTCACTTCCGCTCTCTTAGCTGCCTTCCGGTGCAAATTTGAATTTAGGCGCTGACTTTTCATTATCTCGCTAGTCATAACTTCTTCTATGTGCCATGTTCTTTCAGGACGTAAGCGATCATGGCCTTCCACGTTTCCCTATCCCTGGTGGCCCTGAGCATGCCTTCTTTTGTTACACCATGCAATCCTCATTCCATCATCCACCTCATCCAAGTCCTCATCATTGCTCACATGCTCGATCCATGATATTCGCAGCATAACACATTTTCTAAATCCACCGTGCATTATTTTTGCACCTGTTTGACAGTTTTAACAATACCCATTTTTTTCAAATCTTACGACATCTGTGTTGAGCAACGTAGATAAGCTTCATATAAAACAATCTACACCGACCAAAATATCGTAGCATCTAATATGTTACACAGCAAGCCTTTTCCAAATTTCTAGCGGTGTGAATTACGTAATTGTGGTCGTTTTCTCACAGACGGTGACTATACTATGCAGTCGACAAAATTCAAGGCAAACAAAACACACGCAAGAAAAAAATAAAACAAAAAAAGGAAACAATACAAAAAAAGAAACAATACAAAAACCAAAATGGTGACAATTTATCCGTCCCCGCCCGCACTGTATTCGGTTGCCATCAGATGCATTTAAATAAATGCCTAGTCGTCCGAACAGTACCTCTTTCACTCTTATATATATATATATATATATATATATATAGCATAATGATGATCCGATCCACGTATACTGTCTTAATATGTATAGGAAAAACTACTAAAAAGTTGTGAGTTTAAAAATGTATTTTTTGAGAGTATTTATATATTTATTTCTATTATACATATATACATATTTGATATTTCAGACCGGCCTCGGCTTTTCATCAGACACAAATGATTTTAAAATTTAACCAGAAGTGTTCGTCGCGAAAGCGTTCGTCGAAAGATGTTTACATCACGTGACGTAGAAAGCGATATAATTTTTAATATTTGTAAACGTAAACCTATCTCTAATAATACTTTTAAATGTTGTTTTAAAGAAATTTTTTTTCTGCTTAGCTATTGAAATATTTATAAAGATTCAAAACACCTAAGTCTGTATTTAATCCTAGCCTATATGTATTTAATTTTAAAATCCAGTATTTTTCTTTCTTTCTGCGTGAGTTTGTAGAACTAAAATCGGAATCTATCAATAAACATTCGCAGTTTTCTAATGTGTGTCCTGGCTGATTGAAGTGTACAGCTATGGGTGAATAAGGGTTGTTTTGGCGTATGCTTAGTTTATGATTATTGAAATGGAATCTAAAACTGTTTCCAGATTCACCAATATTTCCACTATTTAGACATATTGAACAGAAGAGAAAATACATTATATTTTGGCTGTCACAGGTGAGGCGTGGTGGGTGTAATTTGATGTTGGTGTTGGTGTTATCATTCTCTCTCTCTCTCTCTCTCTATATATATATATATATATATATATATATATAGTGATTGGAATGTAACTCTCTATCTTATGTACGAATGGTTGGCCAAAAGTCCTGATTTTAAACCATGTGAAGTTTTTCTTTGGAGTAGGTCACATGACCAAGTCTACTATACCAAACCTTTAGAAAAAATGATGGCAAAATACAAGAAGTTATATCTTCCATACAATAAGTGTCCTGGGGAAATTAGCTGACACGATTCAATGTAGGTTCGAAAAGCTTATAGCGAAATATAGTGGCTATGTCGAATTTTAAATAAAACCTTATGTAAGCTTTCCGATCATATTCGTTTTTGAAAAAATATCACTTTAAAAAATAAATCTTAAGTATTTTAAAATGGGACGTTAATTTTCAATCACCATATATATAGTGAATCAAAAATACTCTTACAAAATTTAAGGGCGTATTTCTCACAAAAAAGGACAAAAAGTCACCGTTGTACCTCAACACAGAAACTCAAAACAAATATTAAAAATTTCCTTCGCTTGCCTCTACACATACATACGCCCGTTTGATCATTGACTGACGGGCCTTTTGAAATACACTCAAATACAGGCTCCCGTAATATGTTAATAAAGCGTCTCTGTATTATTAAGGTCTGCCGCATAAACCAATCATTTTAGATGGCGTCACAGATAAACATTCAAACGATTAAAGTCGGGCGAACGTGCAGGCCATGGAATTAGACCACTCCAAGCTAGCCATTTTTCATTGTAGATGTCAGTCAGTGTATCTCAAACAAAATCTGCTTAAGCCTCATCATGCATGAATCACATTAGTCGTCGTCTTAGCCGGGGTACAGCATGTAGCAGATCTGGAAGTGTGTTCAAAATAAAATTCCTCTAGACAACTGTAAGAAGTGCAGTAAGAATATATGAAACTACAAGACAGTCACCTACAATACCAGCCCACACATTATTCATAAACTGAGGCTGGTGTCTAGCATGTATTGTGATATGGGGACACCGATCCGCCCACAAATGTTGGTTGAGTAAAGTTGTTATCCCATCTCTTCCAAACGTTGTCTCATCCATAAAGAAGATCGAAGAGACAAACAACAGATCGTCAGTTTGTGTTAAAAACCATCGGCAAAAGTGGTGAATGATCAGGGAAGTAAAGACCCTGCACGCTTTGTAAATGATACGAAATCAGAAGCTGAAATACCGTCTATACATTACGATATGCTAGGGCCAGTTGACGTGTTCTGATACTTGGATCGTTTCCACAGACTGTAGAATATGTTCTTCGTAACACAGCGGATGTCGGTCTTTCTCTATCCATAGTTTGTGGCGCACGGATCCTGTTTCAACAACGCCAAGATAAACAGCCAAAAAATGTTTGATGATTCGGCTGCCTTCGGTATGGAAACACAATCTGATACAGACATGCAGCCTCGCTTCTATTACTTATTGCGCAACCATATGTAAAAATCATATTTACCTGTTCATGATATGAATAGCCTACAATTGTTAAACACACCTTGGACATTGAAGAGAGACTATCTACAAGTGTACACAAATTACAAAAGTAACCTAGTCTACATAGCAACATAGCGCCGTCTGTTGAAGACTTTCTTTAAACTTAATAGCTCAAAAATAAAGGTTTTAGTGACATATATATGTGGACTTTCTCCCATGTTTTGGTTTGAGAATTCCACCCTAAAGTTTGTAAGAGTATTTTCATCAATCCTATACATATATATATATATATATATATATATGTGTGTGTGTGTGTGTGTGTGTGTGTGTGTGTGTGTGCCTCTATGTATGCGTGCGCGCATACATATAAAATTTCCGATAGAGTATATCTACAAAAGTGCAAAAGGACAATATGAATAGCGGAGAAATTATCTTAGAAATTATCTTATCTTTTCGTCGTCTGTAGAACATTATCAGAGTAAATGCAAATATGTTATTTTGTAAGAAGTATTTAAATACAAGAGCAAAATATTATTGCTTTTCAAAATGTTTAAACTTAGGATCGGTCATAAGTATTGATCAAGTTAACTGAAAAGAACGTCGCAAATACCAAAAACTGCATAATCTAACCTCGCACGAGCGTGTGTTTGCTGGAGTCTTCTACTGAATGCATTTACTTTATCTCCATACTGGCCAAACGATTCTTTTTAGAGAGTGCGATTGCTTGGGCCAAAGCTGGCACGCCAATCATACTTCTCAGAAATCTCAACCCTTCAAAGTTCAGCAATGGGTCGCATCAAGCAATGTCTCCCGCGTACCATCGATGCAGCTGCCATAATTCTAAACGTGAATAAAGAGGATTCGTTCATGCGAACGATTTTCATAATTCCAACATTCAAGTAATTTCAGTTTTCAGTAAGGCTTAGCTATCAACAAAGCATCTTCTTGATTGCTGTCACTATTCCCAGTATGACTTCTACATACTTTTACTAATGTCAGTCCTATGCTAATTGTTGTCAGGTTCGATGCCAAAGAACGTCGGCGGTACACTATCTGGATTGCAGCGTGAAAATGGACGGCAGGTTGTAAAGCACAGAGATTTACAAATAGGGATTTGAAATACCTATGATCGATTCAAACTTAACCAGAGGTCAATAGTAAACTACAAGATTAAATTGGTAAGGGTTTGTTTCTGGCGTATAAAGACAAACGACTTGTATTCCACAATAATGTAAGGGAAAAATAGCTGTAATCGTCTTTCAAGATTTAAATGAAAAAAGCGGGAAAATAAAGTGAGCGGAAACGACAAGCTATGAACATATCCAACCTGAACACCAGAAAAGATTATCTGCAGATACTTGGCGAAAAATTATTGTGGTTTCACCATACAGTCGTGATTAGAGGACGACGGTTTTGTCTCAGAAGAGTGGGATTCAGCATTAACTTGGTTCCTTTAAGTGTACCCAAAGCTATGCTGTCACATGATGAACAGATCCCGGAAGCAACCTCTGCATATACTGGCGATATCTACTTTAAAGAAAAGCATCTAGTGAGATTTTAGGTTCACAACAAGACCCAGAAATCCTGCAAAATAGTGTCTGGATATTAAAGCTTGGAGTCTATGGTAGCAAAGCTGCATAGTGGTAGCGGCAAAGAAGTTATTTGGTAAAAAATAAGGGAGATCATTACCGGAAGGAGTGTTTTTACCTCTGGGGAAAGCATGTAGAGCACCTTCTTGTACGTGGGTAGCTTCGTGCAACAACGGGTTATATCAAACGCCGCGCCACCGCAGTCAGGAATGGTTGGGATTATAAAGCAGATGTCATTCCTCTAAAACGTATGCTAAAAGAAACCCTTGCCAGTGCGAAAATATTACGCTGCGGAGAGTGGTATGCAGACGGAAAGAAAATGAACGTGCAGATGTAAGTGCTCTATCTGTGTATTTATTACTTGAAGTAAATAGACTCGTGCTGGGTGAGCTCATCAAAAGATACGCAGCACGTCAGTATGTCGGTTAGTGACACACTATGTGTATATCATTGGGTGTCTAATACCCTTAAACGTAACGCTTGACTAAATACCAAAGCCGCCAGTGAGATAATTTAAGGAGAAAATTGTGTACACTAAAGCCCTTGCACGAATATGACTTTTCGGTTAATATAGCGCTGATTATATCCGACCATAATCACGGGGATGGTTCAACTAGAGTGCAGGCAAAGATGGTACTGTATAATGAAAATAGAAAATCGATCCTAAAATGTATTTGTGCGTCGCTGCCATAGAAGGGTCAATCCCTTGTCACTGACAGATATTCATTGACGCAGTAGGCATTCAGGATTAAGAAGAACACTATCTTTCACGAGATATTTTGCTTCTTTTGGTGTCAAAAGCGACAGTGAATTCAGTGGTTCGAGACTGTGAAGCATGTCAGTCTACAGACCTACCTCTGTGCGGTTTAGAAATGTTAAATCTAAATATGAAAAAATCTAGAACAGAATGGGTACGGATATCACCCATTACAATAGCAAACCTTTCTTGGCGCAAATCGACTACGGGCCTTAATTTGCGATGTCGCAGTTGCTATTAGTGTTTTACGAGCGAGGCACCTTAGTCACAATACACGCTGAAAATTCCTTCTGTAGCGAACGCTTTAGGAAGTTCTTAGATGAATAAGAGATCAGACTTCGGTTGCAAGGATCAGAGAATGGCATAGTTGAGCGATGCCATTGAACTGAAAAAAGATCGCTCTATTGGTACAATATGTCACGCCAAAAGATGACGTTTCGTTTTCAACTGCATCCGCTAATAAGTCCTTCTGGGAGGTACTGACGCAGTGGTCTCGCCTGCACAAGATGAACGGCAAGCACCGTAACACATCGGAGATCGTGCATGTGTAAAAAATCACGCACGATCTCCCAAAATATTGTAAGACACAATATCGAATAAGACGCGACACTAGAATCAGTAGCCTGAATAATATATTTGAGCCGCTTTCTGCGTTCTGGCATGTCAGCAAGTCATACAAGCAATGCATTTTCGAAAGGAGAATCTGGTTTATTCCCAGGAAACTTGGTAACTCTGCTGACCACCGAGAGCCTGACAAATCTGACGGCCAATTACAATAAGAATCACTGATAGTCCCACTAAGAAGAATCACAACACTTAAGAGGCTCGCCGCCAGTTGTTTCCTATGTGATGACGGAGGAAAGCAAGTCTTATTTCGAACAGTGTTTCTGCTTTCGTGTCGAAAAAGGAACTCCAAATCAAGAACGGGTAAACTTCATTAGGCCGCAAAATATGGTAATTGTTTGGGTTCCCGCACTAATTTTAACCAACCGCAACCTTTATTAGCCAATAAAAGAATTAATCTTTGGCCCACAGAGTGGCTTGAGTATTCTTGAGTAAAAAGGTATTGTGTGCGTTGTGATGTAAATTTTTTACACTTTTGATTAACACCCGCTGTTATGGTGCCCTTCTACGTGGAATGGACTCTTCCTCCTGCTATAAATAATAATCGGAGTGACTTCCGGGGATGCAGCTTTGACGCAGTCTTGAGACAGTCGAGACGCAGCGTAACTATACCCTTCGGACTTAGACTTGCATTTTGCTGAATACTAAAACTTTACTTTGTATATATGTTCTTGTTATTCTAATACAATGTTTGAACTTACATTGCTGTTTCCGTGTCTTTTTTCCTGGCCCAACCAGCAACAACAACTTGGCGACGAAGATTTCGCCACAACAACTCCACAACACCCGTGATGTTTTCTGACGCTGGATTTGCAAGACTGAGTTTAGACTCTTTGCAAACTTGGGAATGATTTTCTTTGAATCTAAACCTTTCTATTGCTACTTAACACAGAAATATATCGCATTGATATTTAGTAATATTCAATGACAAGGACAAAAAGTGTAATGGTACCTTTTCATTGGCCCGTGGATTGACAAATCAGGAATTAGCGAGAAGGTGAGTTTTTAACCTTCCAAACCTTTGCGCAAAACAGCTGTTAGTTTTAGTAAGTTTGTCTTACTTACCTATCCCTCAACCTCACTGACAAGTAGTCAGCAAAATTTAACTACTAGGGACAATAAAATTAGCCAGCATATATCATCTGCATTGTAATATAACCACGAAAAAAATACTTCTGGTGATAAAACTGATTTCGTTTCCAGTAAGACGAAGAGACAATTCAGCTGTGGTATATTGATTTGAAAAAATCTGTGGTAACTAGCGTATCAATACAAACAGCTCAGCCAACTACGGAATATTGATAATGATTGCCAATAACCCTATCATTTACTAACTTAACCACATATAATTATTGTGGTTATGCCACATAAGACATTTTGGTGCCAAAACCAGGATTTGATTATGGTATGTTTGCTTGGCAAGAAATAAAACAGTCAATGCTTCACTCAAACAATTTATATAACTTGTTTTGCCACTTCTTCTTCATCTTTCGCACATTTCTCAAGCAACTTTCAATTGCTGAGGCAGAAAAAATATTTTTTCAGCCAATTCGAACGTGGACTCAATATTGCTTGTAGGGCACGATCTTCAAATTTTTGTTGTCTACCTCGGTATAGTTTATTTCCAAATTAAATTTAATTTTCTTGATCTTTGTAAACTTCCAACCGAGGCAACATGCTCTTCATCTATTCTGCTGCCTTACACAACATGTTGCATATGTATCTTATCCTCATATAAAATTTGGGGATTTTGGAGTCTATATCGGAGGTTGGGAGTGATTAGTGTTCATAGGCATTTTTATTTTCATTCTATTTGAAATTTGACAGGAAATTGGTGTTGCTAAGACAGATTTGCTGAAGCCTTCCGTGATGACTCTTAATTTATTAATTCAGTAAACTTACCGATATCGAATTCACCTAAAGCTAACAACATATATATTACAATTTCATCTGGCGCGGTTACTTTGTTTCTGTTTGTCTTAACCAGTGCTGATTTTTATCTAAAATTTAACCTTTAACACTGCGTTATTCATTACTTTCCTTCCACTGCATTGTTTTTCAAGGTCCCTCTACTGCACTACTTAATATCAGGCATGGTCATTCTCTGTTGTCATAGCAGGATATGACAGCACAACTGCAAAGTTTAAATACTCTATCATTCATTCATCTGAGTCACTTGGATTGGCAGGATATTTTTTTCAGTAATCAGAATCTCATTCAAAATGTTAAAGATTAAATAATAATAGTTTTTTAATATATTAGTTCTCTTTCCAGAGTTTCTTTGCTTATATATTTTGATTTTGATTTGAAGTGTTCTGGCGATGAGCACGTCTTTCTTCCTCTTATTTTTCTTATCTTTTTATACCTTACTCTACCTCATGCTCGTTCTTTCTATCTTCTCATACTTGTCGTTGAGCCACTTTCCTTCTGTCTGTCATTTGGAACAGACGTTAAACCTTTTCGCTAGACAAGCATGGGTTGATAATCCTATAATCATCAGCAAACCCTTTTCCGCTTTTGGGCATGTTGTGAATTTCAAATAGCTAACTCTTTTTCACATCGAGTCGAGGTCTGGACAGAATGCTATAATTAGCACTCACTGCATATAGCTTAGACCCTACACCTCACCCATTCGTTAATTCACCATCAGAGTAAGTTCAACTTTTTCTTTAACTTTTTTTACAGAGACCCTCTTAATAACTGAAAGAATTCGTTCTTTCATTCAAGAATTATCCTTGAAATTTTCTATACACGAAAATGATCTGATAGAGAATATAAAATTCATTTCTCTTCACTCTTTTGTTTGTCTATTTTTTCAACTAATTCAATACTTTTATTTTCTATTCGTCAACATACGACACCTTCTCAACTTCAAACAATGAACCTTAATCTAATAGCATCACGGTGAACTAAGATCAGCGACAAAAAGAAACTTCTGTTCAAAAATAAATATTTGTTGTGCAAAATAAGTGTATTTTTATCATGAAGCTTCAAACTTACTGTCAAAAATACATAAGTATGCAGTATAAACATGACGTTGATGTTCTAATAATATTATAAATTATTCAATGTCGGATTTGAGGGTGTTTATTTGCATAAATATAACAATATTTTTAAGCACATTGTGTGTGTATGTGTGTGTGTGCCTGTGTGTGTGTGTCCTTTACCTATGGACTCCGAAACGGCTGAACCGATTTTCTTGAAAATTTACACAGTTGTACTATAAGCGGCTGCGAGAGTTCTTAGCTAGGTTTTGTATCGAGGTACCCCCGATAAATATCGAATATCGATAATCGAAAAAGTCGGGTTATAGAAGTAGTGGTCCGATTTTAATCTAATTTGATACACTCATAGACAAAGACATAAGAAACGATATTCAGAAGCTTCAAGGTTGCAGTTCTTACAATAGTGCAGAAAATCGATAATATCCCCTATATCGGAAATCGATACCCCGATATTCTATCGAATCTGATCAAAAACCGATATTCAGCCTTATGGCTTATTTTCTCCAATTTTACTCCCGATGGGTACGATAAGTTTTCATGGACTTAGTTAGGTTAGTTTATCCTTGGATGACTTATTTGATTCTGATATTGGAAATCGATACCCCGATATCCTATCGTGTCTGATCAAAATCAGTTTTTCAGCTTTTTATTTTAGTTGTTGCTTCGGGTTTTGCTCTAAGTAGGTATAATTGTAGTTTTTAGTCTTCTGTTCCAACGTCCAAAGAGTCTGAGCTCCAGGACCATGGATGGAGCAATGGTTAGCGATTCGGATTGATGAATCGGAGAGCAGAGTTAGAATTATTACCTTCACTAACATATTTGGAAAAGGTATGGATCCATCTCTTCTCCCTCCAGCTATGGTTAAATAGCAGGATAAACCGGGTGACGACCAATTTAGAAGAAGGACACTCTGAATACAAATCTACCCGCCTCCCTTCTACTTCAAACTCATCAAGTTTAGCAAAGAGGAGCGAATAATAAAAAAACATTTTAAAACAAAACCGAGAAATAAATTGCAGTATAACGAAAATATAACGAACTTTCTCATCAGTTTTATTAAAATCGACTCTAAATTTGTTTTTCAAATAAATAATTTTAAAACAACAAAAGCTGATGTCTTCGTAATGAAATTCTATTTTCTCTTTAGATTTTTTGTTTTCAGACTTTTGATTTTTAAAAATTTATTTTCGTCTGAATGTTCAGCCTAAAATAATTTCGCAAAGAGGTTCTTCATAAATTATTTTTTTTATCTCCAGTGTTTGAAGCAAATTGCTTTTTTCGGCTAAATCTAGACATAAATTCTTCGAGTAAATATTTTTTGTTCTTGTCAGTTGATCGAGTTTTACATGTTCACTTGTAACAATATCATTGATTCAAGAGAACATTGTTTTTTTTTAAATTTCGTCGTCTATTAATTTCATTGACTTCAATAAAAATATCAATCACTCATTAGCAACAAATACGTTTTCTTTCACATTATGCCTCCTATCATTGTTATCATCATTTTACGACATAGAAATATTATACTTATCGCACGTTCCCACTAGTTTAGTTAGTTCCCTCCCTTCGAATTCCGTTAGTAAGGAGGAAGTTCCATTCGGACGACTTCTTCCCAAGAATCGTTACATCATGGATCAATGATGCCATGTTGAATTTCAAAATTTTACATTATCTTTGATTCTGGCTTTAAATCCAATTCCAGCCAAAAGTCTAACTCAGGCCGAAATCTGAGTTGTTCAAATCACAAATTTTGTGGAACTTCAGAACCTCACGTCTCGAAACATCTCACTTTTAACTCTGATTCCACAGCTTTTTGAGAAAATAAAATTAATGTTTTGGAGGTATTTTAAACTGAATTAAACCCGAACATTTTCAAATTCAAAATGTTTGTGTTACTTTAAACTCCATATAAATTTTAAAAAAGTGAGTTCTTTTAAAATTTGAATTTTCCCCTCATCAGCCTGCCATATTTCCCAATGCAGTTCAAGCACCAAATGAAGAAGAAATTTTCAATTCCGGGATCATTCAGATCACAAAAAGCTATATGCTTATGTAAAGCTAGTGTCACTCGAGTTAGAGGGGTTTTCGCACACACGGATGAACAGACAAAATTTTCTATTTATTGATATGGATTCATACATATTCCTGAAAATAATTTGACGTCAAATATTCTGGCTAGTGGACGAAATCTACGCGAAACTCTTCGTATAGAGAAGATAAGTGAACATTTCATATTATTTATTACTATCTTCTCATTTAAAAAATCACCTAAAGCGAGATGACATTGTTTGCAATAGCACGACAATTCTTTAAAATTGTGCCTATCCATTTGGAATGGTTAAATTCTGATTGTACTCAGTGCTTCATTAGGTTTAAATCAGCCATGGGTTTATCCTACATATTTATATTCTTTCTTTTTCCTGAATTTTATATATATTCGCGATTAATAGTCTCAAGAAGAGGGATTCAAATGTTTGCCATAATATTCGCTAGAATAGCCCATATAGCTCTCCGCAAGAACAAGTTTCAAAATCTGCACAATGTTAATTTTAAGCTAGTGTAGACATAAATCGGTAACTGAACTAAGAAAATTGATACATGAAATATTACAAATATTAGAGAAAACAGTTGGTTAGTTTTATAGTTAAATAATTTGTAAGTGGCATTGAAAACGATGGCATACGAGGTGATGCTGAAAAGCTCTACGAGTTTTTGAAAGAAAAAAATCATCCCTTATATTTTGGGATGCTGGTCAACAAAAAAAAAAAAAAGAAAAAAAAAGAAGCTAAAATGGTGTCGAGACACCAACCATCATTTTTAGTTAATTTGAGGACCATGAATTTGAAGATGGTCTTCCTTTTTCTTGGTTATTTACCGTATTTGCTATACAGAAATGCTTAATTTTTGGCAGGGAGGGAGAAATTTTTCATTTGTTTTGTGTATATATTTCACTGGCCAATGGCAATATTTCACAAAGTAAAATCGTAGAAACTTCTCAATTCGTATTTAATTAACAAATATTGGTTTGTTTATGGATAAATAATATTTGAATAACACTTAGAACCCAAGTATTAAGAAATAACACGATTGAATACAGCAAGAATAACAAGTATTTAATCAAACCATTTATAAACATTACAACTTTACGCGAACATAAGAACTCCCGTAAAAATGTCCTCTTTCTTGATTGTTTGTCATGTTCAATTTTATTAAATTTTATTAAGGTTCCTTTTGGTAAAGCAGTGTAACACGTCTGCCGGCTGGTTGGTTGATCCACTGCCCTCGGTCCGGAGCCTGCCACGATGATGATGTCGAAACGGCATCAGTTATGACGACACTTTTGGGCCGTTAGTCATGATGATCTCGTCACAGTAGCTGGTCCTCAAGACATCTATTATAACAACGAACTCACTGCACACGCTGTGTTCTTTTGATCTCAGAAAGTCACGTTTTAAAACCCAGGTAGCCGTATTTCTACCATATCCTTACCGGACACTTGTGTAAATTTGTGTTGAAATAAAATAATTACGGCACAAAAAAATAAAAATAAATAAAAAAAATAAATAAATAAGTTCGAAGACGCCTGGATGAGCTACGAAAGAAAGTCTTTATAAAACAATAATTAATTACAAAAGCAGAAAATACAATTGTCGAAATTCAAGTTTACAACGGAGAGAGGATTTATTTAAAAATATCAGAGCATTCGATGTTCAAATAAAAAGAATTCCTTTCGACGTTTCATTAAAATTATCAAAGCTTTTCAATCTTCATATAAAAAGAAGTTCTTCCGAAGTTTTGTTAAAAGTAATCAGAGCTTTCAATTTTTAAAAATAATCAAACTTTGCAGAGACAGCTGAAATAACAATGTGACCTGGCAGCGGGCGGTGTGGGGGTCGTTTGGTCTTTGTCGCCCGAAAGTCTCTCTCCAAATCTTACCTAAAAATTATTTTCATAGCAGTGCGAACTTTTCGTTAAGAATAATCAGAACTTTCAATTCTGCAAATAACTTTTAAAACAATAAAATTCTTTCGGGGTTCTTATCGGAGGGGCATTATTCTACATTAACTCTTTAAGTTAATCGGCGGCAAGCTTTTTTACGTTTCTATACATCTTCAGCTATAAATTCTGTGGTAGACGACCAGCCTCAGGGTCGTTGCTCCCTAATTGGGAAATATTTCCCTTCATTTCGAATGCAATTTCAAACAAAACTACCCAAACAACTCTTTTTTCGTATTAAGTTTGGATTTTTATAGCTGTCCCCAATTCTCTCAGGGGATCAACGCCACTCAAAGTTTTGACCAATGAGATTATTTTCCACCCACGCGATTTGCGGGGAGCCATGGCTCGACGAATGAAATATCAACAGCTCATTTGACATAATGTCTTTCTCTCTTTTTTTTTCGAACTTTCACTGGCCCAAAACAATTCGTTTCGAACACGACAAAAAGACGAAAAACTATATTTTTCTCTTTTTTTTCCAAGTATCAGACGATTTCTCTATTCCCCGGATTTGCAAGTACATAATAGTATTAAATTTTATTTTACTTAAGCTCATATCGCGGATTACAATAAATTTTGAAGTTTTACTTCCAAGACCTTTTCTTGAAGCTGGATCAAGGAAGAGTCTCGTCGTCTGATCGCGTCGTCTTTTCCGCGTCAAGGACGAAAGTTGGAAACAAAACTGGCTTTCACGGGTGGAAGATGTCAAGTCCATCAATGCTCTATCGCTACAACGATGGGAAGTACCTGTACAAACTGCATCTCTTGGTTCTACCACGTCTGACCTTCACGGATAGCGCCTATCATGTCACATAGTAGTAAACCATCCACATACCCTTCGAATTCTATCAGCGAGAAGTTCAACTCAATCGTAAAAATGGTACAGTATTAACCCTATTCTGACTATTGTCCTTATCTTTGTTGCCATTTGTACAACGTTTCGGCCGTTGTACGTTCCGGCCTTCATCAGGTGCTAGGAATTTCGAACCGAACCATTTATTACAATCACTGAGGTATATGATCTTCATTCCTTCCGTAGTAATGCCTCAACTGGAAGTCATAAATTATTTTCTTTTAACCCAGCAAGTTACTTATTAACCACCCCTATAGCCTGGTATTGAACCCACAACTCTTTGGGTCAAGTCACAGGAACTAATCAACGTCTATATCAACTAAGCCAAGCGTCCGTAAGGTTCGAAATACATAGCACATGACGAAAGTCAGAGCATACAACGGCCGAAACGTCGTGCAAATGGCAACAAAGATGAGGACAATAGACCGAATAATGTAAATACTACCTCATCTCAAAAATATAGACAAATAGAACGATCTATTATTAAATGTTGTAAAATGGTAACAAAGATGAGGACAATAGTCCGAATAATATAAATACTGTAAATACTACCCCATCTCAAAAATATAGACAAATGGAATGATCTATTATTAAACGTCGTACAAATGGTAACAAAGATGAGGACAATAGTCCGAATAATGTAAATACTGTAAATACTACCTCATTTCAGAAATATAGACAAATACAAAAAATGGTAATTTTATTGCAAGTATTAAAAAAATGTTTATTGTTCCAAAATGCGACAATACTTTCTTTCCAACATAAGATGAAATCTATAAATAGGAAATTACTTGTCAGCTTGCTTAACGACCTCTTTCGGTTGCGTTAAAATTAGCCAAATAGTAGACGTGCTTGTGCTAGTGGACCACATGTTGAAGACGAAAGTAATATTCACCCGAAAATTTAAGTTGTGAAACCCGAAGTTTATATTAACTGGCGCAGTTGGAACCGAGCCAAAAATGTCGAGTGACATAACCGAAGTATTGAGGAATGCCATTTGTCAAAATATTGAGGAAGGTGGTAGAAATTTTGAGAGACTTGTTTTTCACACCTGTCTCGTTAATGTTCCTGAGAGCATGCAAAACAATGAATTATTTGAAAGATTCCAAAACCATGAATATATCTGTTACTGTTTCCAAGGCAAATGTTCAGATGACTGCATTCGTTAGCTTCCCTAGTTCAGATATTCACAGATCGAATCCACAATGGTACGTACACAGAGCCAAATCATCCGAAATTTTTTCATATTTTATTGGTAATGAGGAAGTTCTAGTGATAGAGATTCTTCCCAATAACTGATACCTAGACTATGCTACTCCGAGATACATCTTCAAATCTAGGACTTACTATTATGTATGTTGTGTATCCTCATGATAAGCACTCTCTTTACGTCTTTACAACACCCTCCTTCAGTAATCATCTACTTGTCTTAGGCAAAGACCAAAAAATGATTATCAAGATTCCGTCTTGTTCTCATTCTCACCAAAAGCAAGCCATTACTCACATGTTCAGTCCATGGTATAATCAGCACATTTTTGTTGCTTTGAGTCGCTTTTTCATCTTCGTGAAGATTGTCTAGCATTCGCTGTCATAAAGCAGGACAGATATCACCCATTTTTTGCTTCCAACAAAACTTTCCTGTCTCTTAATACTCTGCTTAGTTTGTGGAATACATCTTCGGCCATCCAGACATATCTTCGGATCTCAGTGTCGCACTTCCATTTCTCTTTTTGAACATTTCTCTACTAAATTTAACATTATTTCACTTTTTTGGCTAAATGAAAAAAGAGACATGATAACCTATTTTTTCAATGTTTTCTAGTCGAATGCACATGGTTTTATCTTGCCTCTTTTCACCTGTCTCCTCTTTTTATTCGCAAAATAAGCCAGCTTCTTTATATAAAACTAGCAGTATAGCCCGGCGTTGCTCGGATGTAATGAAAGCTTTAAAACTAATCCATGGTCCTGGAGCTCAGACTCTTTGGACATTAGCACGAAAGACTAAAAAGCAATAGTTGCTTCCAGTCAAAGTGAAACCGTAGATTGAAAGGAAAATGAATAGATGTCAGTCAAATTTTGATTTCCGGTATCGATGAAAATAAGTTTTTCGTTACAAACTGAAATTCGAAGGCTAAAAAGTCCTCTGAGTAAATGGTATCATTGCTGAGACAAAGAACTACAATTATATCTACTGACAGCAAAACCCGATTTTGAAAGGACCCAATAGGGTATCGGGGTATTTATTTCCAATATCGGAATCAAATAAGTCATCCAAGGATAAATTAACTTAAGTGAGTCCATGAAAACTTATCGTACCCATCGGGAGTAAGATTGGAGAAAATGAGCTATATTGATGGCTGAATATAGGTTTTTCATCAGATTCGATCGAATATCGGGGGTATTGATTTCCGATATCGGGGAAAATTAGGTGTCTGAGATCTACTAATGTTTGAGACTAAAAACTATAATTTTACCAAGTTAGAACAAATTCTGTAGTAAGAACCACAATAAAAGGGCTGAAATCCTGATCTTGATCAGACTTGATCGGATACGGGGCGTCGCAAAAGATAAGTCGGCCATGATCTGACCGGCTGCCTAAAGAATATTTGTGTGAAGTGTGGTGAGAATCGAATAATAATTGTGGATTTGTATAAAGGACATACACACAGACAGACAGACAGACACGCACACACACACACAAACATCTTGCCTTTTATATATATAGATATTTGGTATACCAAATGATCTCTCACGGCATGTACTTACGCCAACACTCGCTGCCTCATCTCAACCTTCTGCAAATTTTCCCTTCCTCTAAAAATTGTTGAACGAACGGTTATTCGTAGCAAACAGTTCATCGCAGTCACCTTCATTTACTGCATATGCAGTTTTTATTCATTAAAAAGGCCCCGGGTGTTTTTTTTTTGTCACGTTAAAGTAAGCCTAATAGGCATCTCGATTTTTACAATTTAACCAAATTATGAATAGCCTTTATATCTCAATAATTAAAACCAATGCTTTGCTTAACAGGAAGTCGGCTTGAATACCAATTTCCGGTCCCAAGTTTCTGGAGGAAGACAAAGAATTGAATAAAACGGTTGAATAAATGGGACTGATGAATACACTGTGTGATCGGTAAATTGTCACCATTTTATATATTTAATTTCGTGCAAGTGCGTTTTTTGTTTTTGTTTTTTTGGTTGTTGTTGACAGCACAGTAAAGTAGGGTAGGTTGGGCACCGTCTGTGAGAAAACGATCACCATGACGCAATTTACTCCGTCAGAAATTTGGGAAAGCATGGGGCACTGCTTATAATTCGCACCAGAAGCTTCAATACAAACACTTCAGAGTGTTTGGATCACAATTTGAGGAAAGTGTAGAGGATTCATAAAAAGTTAGATGAGTCTAATGCTGATTACGAAGGTGTCTAGAATAAACATCAGTAAGAAACGCGTCGTGGCGGACAAACATAATCTCTTTGCTGACCTTGAACGGGATCTACACTCTGTGGTGAATTGGGGCAAGAAGTGGCTTGTCAATTTCAATGCGTCTAAGACCAAACTGTTGTCTGTCAATCATCACAGGCAACCACTCCTGTCACCCATAAGCATGGACCAAGCGATTCTCCCTGAGATCAATACACTGCGCCTCCTCGGCCTTGCCCTCTCTTCTGATCTCAAATGGAACCACTACATCGAGTCCATAGCTAAATCCACTGTTAAGAATGTTGGGTCACTGTGTCGGCAGGGTGTTTTTTTTCCGCCTGAATCCATCTTGCATATATACAAATCAACCATTCGTCCGTGCATGGAATACTGCTGACATATATGGTCAGGCGCCCCTGCCGTTCATCTCAGTGTTCTCGACAGGCTCCAAACCAGAATCAGTAATGTGATAGGTACTGACTTGGCGGCTCAACTACAGCCACTTTGCCACCGAGAAAATGTGGCCTCCCTTTGTTCTATAAATACTTTCATGGCTTCTGCTCGAACGAACTTAAGTCACTGGTGCCTCATCAACAGGTGTTTACTCGTGCAACCAGATGGACAACTGGGTCCCACCCATTCACAGTTAAGTTATCCAAATGCAGACGACAATTCTACTCCTGCAGCTTCTTCTCTCGCACTTCCCGCCTGTGGAACTCGCTCCCATATTCTTGCTTTCCTGACGGCTACAACCTCCAGGAATTTAAATGCAATGTCAATACTCATCTCTTAACCACTTGACTCTAGTTCTTTCCCCACCCCGTATATTCTTTCCTTTCTCTCCACCTTTGCAACTGTCATCACACATGTATTCCCTTCCTTCTCTTGCTCCTTTCTATCTGGTCCGTCTTCCTATTCACTCTCTTCTAATTAATCTTTTTACACTTATGTAGCCCCCTGCACATCAGTGGCATTACCGCCTTGCTCGGGGTGATACGATTAAAACAAATCACTAGTGATGGGTACCTTATTTTTTCTTTTTCTTTTAATCGTGTCGCTCCACGCAAGGCATTTTACTGCGACTGTTGTGCAGGGGGTTACATAGGAGGAATGTTATGAAGAGTGAGAGGTTGCAGGGGGTTTCAGAAAGAGAGTAGGAGAGGGAAGAGATTATTACTGAGAGTGGGGTGGACGAGCAGGAATGTTAGGAGGAGTAAGAGGTGGCAGGGTGTGTCAGGATAAAAGTAGGAGAGGGAAGAGAGTACTGATGAGAGTGGGGTGGATGTAGAAAAGCATGAGAGAGAGGATGTAAGTTAGTGTGACAGGAGATGACTCTTGACTTTACATTTAAATTCTTGGAGATTGTAACTGTCAGGAAAACAAGTATGCGGAAGAGAATTCCACCGGCGGATACATCCATTCATCTTTTCACATGGCTTTAGACTCACCACAGAAGCCTACATCATGTTAGATGAAGGCGTAATACTGCTCTAGGTCAAGAGGGTGGCTGCCATAAGGACATATGTTTGGAAACAGTACTCTGCACCACGCCACACAAGCAGGAGAACATAATTTCTGCAACGACATCACCCTTTATATATGGCCATTTAACTCCCCAGACGGCAAACACCTTAATTGTTAGATGTAGGGCGCAGTTGAGCAACGGACCAACCATCTTTTTGTAACACCAAAGGTGGGCTGAAGGCAAATTAAACAGAAATGTCGTCCAAAAGAGATGCAGGAGATTCCGAATTCGTCTGGGGGGCCGTGGTTAAAGCCAATCGCAATTTTATTGAGTAAATATACTCTTTAGTATTTGAAGATATTTTTTGGTTAATCTTGGGAAATATATCTGTTAAAATGAGATGTCAATGTTATTTTCATTTTTGCTTATATTTAGACAATTTATACATCGCCCAAGTATTTATTCAGTGTTGATAATTAATTCTCTATAAGGAATCGATTGGAAATTATATTACGATAAGGAATCAATTGGAAATTAATTATCTATAAGGAATTGATTGGAAATTATTTTACGATAAGGAATCGATTGGAAATTATTTCACTATAATCATGTATTGGAAATACGTTTACTATAAAGAATGTATTGGAAATGATTTTACGATAAGGAATCGATTGGAAATTATTTCACTATAATCATGTACGGTAAATACGTTTACTATAAAGAATGTATTGGAAATTATTTTACGATAAAGAATTGATTGGAAATTATTTCACTATAATCATGTATTGTAAATACGTTTACTATAAAGAATGTATTGGAAATGATTTTACGATAAGGAATTGATTGGAAATTATTTCACTAGAATCATGTATGGTAAATACGTTTACTATAAAGAATGTATTGGAAATGATTTTACGATAAGGAATTAATTGGAAATTATTTCACTAGAATCATGTATGGTAAATACGTTTACTATAAAGAATGTATTGGAAATTATTTTACGATAAGGAATTGATTGGAAATTATTTCACTAGAATCATGTATGGTAAATACGTTTACTATAAAGAATGTATTGGAAATTATTTTACGATAAGGAATTGATTGGAAATTATTTCACTATAATCATGTATTGTAAATACGTTTACTATAAAGAATGTATTGGAAATTATTTTACGATAAGGAATTGATTGGAAATTATTTCACTATAATCATGTATTGTAAATACGTTTACTATAAAGAATGTATTGGAAATTATTTTACGATAAGGAATTGATTGGAAATTATTTCACTATAATCATGTATTGTAAATACGTTTACTATAAAGAATGTATTGGAAATTATTTTACTCTGATAAAAGCATTGGGAATATTTGTTCAGGTTAGGAAAGCAAATTTTACTATTAGGAATTCGTAGGGTATTATTTTAGAGTAAATGATGCATTAGAAATGATTTGTGACAGGATTGTATTGGAAATTACTTTACTTTTAGGAAAGCTATTGCAATCATTTTACCATAAAAATGCAGTAGGGATAATTTTAGTATAAGGAATGCGATACAATTGATTTTTCTCTTAGGAATTCATTAGAAATTATCAATATCAAAAGTGACGAGGGTGGACGTTGCGTAAGTAGATAAAAAATTTAGAACGCTAACGACACCTTGAAATTTTTCAGAAAGCCAAAATTAGAGGTAGAAAAATATATATTATCACTCCACAAAGTCAGGGATCAGTATAAGTATTGATTATAATATCGACTCGATCACCTCATTTTATATTATCTATATCTATATATGTTGCCCCTCCCCCCTCCCACCCTAATCCAATAGAAACATTCTCCATTGTTATCTATATATTAGTTACGAGGGTGGACGTTGTGCATGTATTTGCTTTGTACATTCATATGTTTTTATTCTTATTATTCCTTAAACTACCCGAGTGAAACTGGGCTAAACTGCTAGTCTATATCTATAAAAGTGACGAGGCTGGACGTTGTGTAACTATTTGCTATGTAAAATTATCATATGTTTTTTATTCTTGTTATTCCTTAAACTACCCGAGTGAAACCGGGCTAAACTGCTAATCTATATCTATAAAAGTGACGAGGCTGGATGTTGTGTAAGTACTTGCTATGTAAAATTATCATATGTTTTTTATTCTTGTTATTCCTTAAACTACCCGAGTGAAACCGGGCTAAACTGCTAATCTATATCTATAAAAGTGACGAGGCTGGACGTTGTGTAAGTACTTGCTATGTAAAATTATCATATGTTTTTTATTCTTGTTATTCCTTAAACTACCCGAGTGAAACCGGGCTAAACTGCTAATCTATATCTATAAAAGTGACGAGGCTGGACGTTGTGTAACTATTTGCTATGTAAATTCATCATAGGTTTTTTATTCTTATTATTCCTTAAACTACCCGAGTGAAAACGGGCTAAACTTCTAGTTTTATTATAAGAAATGTATTGGAATGTATTTTACTATGATGAATGCACTGGAAATCTTAGTATATGTGTCGGAAATGATTTTTTTTATTTAGGAATGCACTGGGGATGATTTTAAATAAATTTATAAAATCTTTCTCATTCGTTTACCGACCAAAAAACTTTGACTTTGTAACTTTGGTTACTATTGTGATAAATCCATTTTGAATTGACAATTATATTCAGTCTAATTACAATTAACGGAAGATAAAATAATAACAATAATTCATCGAAGCTTGAGGAATACTTGTTAAAATATTGCAATGGTATTACATCACTCTTTTAATCATTTAGGTTAATTTCATTCAGTCAAATCTTATATTGAAGTAGCTGTCTCCCCCTTCCCTCCAGAGCTGTGTGCACCGCTAAATGCAAGTCAAGCCAATAATTCTAGATTTAATCAGACCAGGGCCTTTCCTATTTGCCGTTTCCTTCTCAAAACATTTCCGATTATTATCCGATTACAGCCTCACAATTTTCAAATGAGTTCCAATGTTTCACCGCTTTTCACTTCATTTTAAAGTCACGCAGTATTGGATTTACGCTTTGGCGATAAGCGCACCAGAATAAAGACGCAAACAAGCAAGTTAAATACAAAGCATTCATTAGGACGTGAGTTTTTCTCGACTGCAGCCACTTCACCATCGTCGAAATGTGGCCTCCCTTTGTCTCTTCTACAAATATTTTCATGGCTTCTGCTCGGATGAGCTTAAGTCACTGATGCATCATCAACAGGTGTTTACTCGTGCAACCAGACTGGCAACTGGGTCCAACCCATTCACAGTCAAGTTAGCCAAATGCAGATGACAATTCTACTCCTGCAGCTTCTTCTCTCGCACTTCCCGCCTGTGGAACTCACTCCCGTATTTTTGCTTTCCTGACGGGTACAACCTCCAGAAATTTAAATGCAATGTCAATACTCATCTATTAACCACTGGCCCCTAGCTCTCTCCCCTCCCCTGTATAACCTTCACTTTCTCTCCGCCTATGTATCTGTCATCGCACCTGCTTTCTCAGCTTTCTATTGTTCCTTTCTAACTAGTTTGTACTCCTCACTCTTTTCTAATTAATCTTGTTACATTTATGTAACCCCCTGTACATCAGTGGCGTTTCCGCCTTGCTCGGGGTGAAATGATTAAAAAAAAAAAAGCTAAGGTAGCTGAAGAAAGTAACAAGAAAGGACTAGAAATAAACTGCACGAAAACCAAATGCGTGGTCATCAGTAAAAAGGTCAGCAAAATATGCCAAATACAGATTGGGGATACTAGAATCAAGCAGGTACAAAAATTTAAATACCTGGGAAGTGTTATAACAGAAGACGGAAAGTGCGACACAGAGATCCGAAGGCGAATTGGTATGGCGAAGGAAGCATTCCAGAAGTTGAGTAAAGTATTAAGAAACAGGACAATTTCACTAGAAACAAGAAAGTGAGTACTGGATTGCTATGTGTTGTCAGTTCTTCAATATAGCAGTCAATGCTGGACAATACGATCAAAGATGAAGGAAAAACTTGAAGCAACTGAAATGTGGTTCTACAGAAGGATGCTGTGAATATCATGGATCGAGCATGTGAGCAATGATGAGGTCTTTTTAAATGATCGAAACAAAAAAGGAAATTAATACTGAGTATCAGGAAGAGACAGGTGAAGTTCTTGGGACAAGCAATGAGGAATTTAAATCAAACAGTATACCAGCCTGAATATGTATGAGAAGTTTTTTAAGGACTATTTGTGTAAAACCGAACAACATCAATTGATCTGATGCATCTTAAACAGCTCGACAACGAATGACTTAACAGTCTAAACGAAGCCTAATAAAGCTCTATAAACATACTATTTTCCGATTTCTCGTAAATAATCATCTCTGCTTTGAAATGAATCGTAATGCAAACAAATGTAAACAGTCAACGTTACAGAAAGTTCCGGAGATTAACAACCAACATATTTAATTTATGACCTCAAAGGGAATGACAACACTGAATCCATAAATTCATCTGTTGCAGCGAAGGTTGGTTCACTGTGTTAGACCTTTAAACTTTTCTCATCAGAATCCATTTTGCACATTTATAAAACTACCATTCGTCTGTGCATTGAATATTGTTGTCATATCTGGTCGGGTAATACTGCTATTCCTCTTGAGGTTCTCGACACGATCCAAAGGAAGATTTGCAACATAATCGATCCTGACTTGGTAGTGCGCCTATAATCACTTCCTCACCGATGTCATGTGGCTTCCCCTTGTCTTTTCTGCTAGTATTTTCATAACAACTGCTCTGATGAGCTTATTTTACCTAGTACCTCTTCCACATGTATTTAAACGTACTACTATATTGAAGGATGTGCGTTGTGGAGCATTGGATATCGGTTCGGAACGAGAAATTGGGGGGCCGAGTTCGAATTCCAGCCGAATTCATTGCATTCACTTACGCGCAAATACCCTTGGGAAAGGTATTAATCCGTCTCTTCCTTCCAGTTATGGGTCAAATAACAGGACAGATTGGGTTCTATAGCCTTGGTTGGCAACCAGTCTACTGCAGAAAGCAATGGCAACCTACTGCGGGATAATCTTCTGCCTAGTCAGTCATGCTTGTTTCGAGACATGATCGCCCAAGCGTGTATCACGTATGGCACTTAATTGACTGACTATATTGGCATTAAGGTTTCACCCTTTTACCGTCGAACTAGTTAAATGTAACTGCCTCTTCAAGTCTAAATTTTTTTCTCGCATTTCCTGGTTGTTGAACTCACTTCCATATGCATGCTTTCCAGATAGCTACAATCAAGTTTAAATGTAACGTAAATTGCTATCTTTCATCTACTTGATTCCCACCCATCTCTTATCTTTTCTTCGACACCTCTAAAACTTTTTTTATTCTTTCACTGTAGCCCCCTGAGCACCAGTGACATTTCTGCTTTCCTTGGGGTGAAATGATTACAAAAAAGATACCTCTCGACGAACACTTGAATCTGGTTTTCATTAAAGAACCTTTCCCACATCAAAGGGGTTTTGTATCGATCCAAATAGTTAATAATCGGTTGAAGTATGATCGGGTGAATATGTTGTCGGCTAGAACAGACTAAGTTATTTTCGAATGCTTTCCTCGTGATATTCTTGTTGAATGTTGCTTTGAGTTATAGAAAACGATATTTGTTTTAATCTTCTGTGTATGCTGTCTTTTTCGTGCCAAATCAAACGAACCAAACAAAAAACCAAATACTAATAAGCAATACAGGCATGTCTTTTAAATATATTTTAAATTTCTTCTTTTTCTATGTGCCCTGTCCCTTCAGGATGGAGGCGATCATGGCTTTCCACGTTTCCCTATCACTTCTGGCTCTGCGCACGACTTCTCCTGTTACACCGTGCAATCGTTGTTCCGTCATCCGCCTGATTAGGTCTTTCAAATATGTTATCCACTGCTTTTCCCTGTCTCTTTTCCCCTCTATCTGGTCTGTTTGTATCAGGTTCTCCAAGCCCTTCTTTCTCATTGCGTGTCCCATGAACTTCAGCTGTCTCTTCCTGGTGCTCAGTATTAATTTCCGTTTGTTTCCATCATTTTCAAGACCTCGTCATTGCTCACATGCTTGATCCATGATATTTGTAGCATGCTTCTGTAGAACCACATTTCAGTTGCTTCAAGTTTTTCCTTCATCTTTGATCGTATTGTCCAGCATTGACTGCTATATTGAAGAACTGACAACACATAGCAATCCAGTACTCACTTTCTTGTTTCTAGTGAAATTGTCCTGTTTCTTAATACCTTACTCAACTTCTGGAATGCTTCCTTCGCCATACCAATTCGCCTTCGATCTCTGTGTCGCAACTTTCCGTCTTCTGTTATAACACTTCCCAGGTATTTAAATTTTTGTACCTGCTTGATTCTAGTATCCCCAATCTGTATTTGGCATATTTTGCTGACCTTTTTACTGATGACCACGCATTTGGTTTTCGTGCAGTTTATTTCTAGTCCTTTCTTGTTACTTTCTTCTGCTACCTTCTGTAAGAGGTCTTGTAGTTTCCGTTCTGTGTCTTCTATCAGCACTGTATCATCTGCGTACCTTAGGTTGTTTAAATTGTGGCCTCAGATTACAAATCCAGGCATAACTTCTATGGTCCTCAAAATATTCTCGCTGTACATGTTGAACAGATATAAATGTATAGAAACTACTGCGGACACAGATTACTGTGGACACAAATCGAGGGATCAGTTTATACGTTGATTGTAATATAGAATTGGTCTTTCACTTCATATTCACATTATAATTTCTTGTTTATCAAATTCTGATTAGGTATGATTCTGCGTCTTCTTTCCAGGCGATTGGTTAATTAGTAAGATTTATATCCCTAAACCACTATTATCTTCAAAACCAATTTCTTTGAATCTAAAAATAACTTCTGTCTTTAACTAACCTGTAAAGCCGTAAAAATTGAATCAATCAACCAACAGCCATAATCTCTGATTTTTCTTTTTTTTACATTTGACGATTAATTAATTACGACTTATAAATCAGTCTCGACCAGATATAATTGTCTGTGGTAACGAACAAATGACACTGGCTCAACTCCTTCCACTTTCATACTGGGAAGTACCAAACCTATATTTTGCTGATGAGTTCAAGTCTTTAACTTCTGTGTAATATAAATGTGCGAGTGGTTTAATGAATATGAGATCCGAAAGAGAAATCAGAGAGCTGAGTTTGAATTCCAGTTGGGATCTTTATATTCATTTACGCGGTAATATCCTTGAGAAAAGTGCAATAGCAGGCTGAATCTTACAGCCTTGCGTGACAACCAGTCTACGGTAACCTACCTCTTCAAAATCGCCCAAGCTTATATCACGTATACCACTATTGACGTCACTAACTAGACCTTGTAATTCCGGCAATGTGTAGTGTAGTGTAACAATTAATAGTTCCCGTTATTTCACGCTTATAATAAGATTAGGTTTTAGTGAGATGATAGAAACCTTTGTCAAGAAATCATCTGGTGGAAAGGCTAGTGTTGACCGGCTTTCCCTAGCATGATTGAGCCTCTGCTGTCGACTAAACGCGTTATTTACTGGTTATTTACGTTGCACTATTTCACAACCATTCGAACCCGTTTATAGATTTCAGGTATTTATATCTGTAAATAAATGCACACTGTCATCTTCTTATTCTATGCGCCGTGTTCCTTTACGACGTAAGCGATCATAGCCCTCCACATCTCCCTATCCCTTGTAGCTCTTAACACTCTTTCTCTTGTTACTCCTCCCAGATCTTACTTTGCCATCCATTTGCTCAAGCTCATAAAGCTAGGACATAAATATACAGAAGCTAGCATGGTTACAAAGTAAGGGATCTGTTTATATATTGATTATTATATAAAACTGATTCTCCGCTTTACATACACATTATAATTCCTTGTTTGATTATCAAATTCTGATTAGGTATGAATCCACCTCTTCTCAATACTGATTAGTTATTTATAACTCTTTTTCGTCTATGGGCCGTGTCCCTTTTGGACGTAGTCGATCATGGTCTTTCGCATCTCCCTATTCCTTGGAATGCTTAACACCCTTTTATGTCCCAGATATTACTCTGCCAACCATTTACCGAAGCCTAGGAATGAAAGGTATAGAAACTAGCAAGGTCACGGTGTAAGGGATCAGTTTATATATTGATTGTCATATAAAATTGATCCCCCACTTTTCAACCGTTATGCTTTCATGTTTGATTATCAAATTCTGATTGGGCATGAATCCATCTCTTCTCAATACTGATTGGTTATTTATAACTCTTCTTCTTTTTCAGGACGTAGGTGATCATGGTCTTCCACATCTCCCTATCTCTTGTAGCGTTTAACACCCTTTCCCTTATTACCCTCACAAACTCTGCTCTGCAGTTCATTTACTCAATGATGCGTTGTATTCCTCTGTCTCTTTTCCTCTACTTGTTTGTGAGTATCAGATTCTCCAAGCCTTTTTTCCTCAGTAAATATCTAGGAAACGTCAGTTGTTTTTTCCTGAAGTTAAGTACGTCTCCTTTATGTTGCCATTTTCTCTAAAACTTAGTCG
>JBBBDQ010000598.1:6265000-6370000 GCA_037127315.1 Ascarosepion bandense
AGTTCGAAGCCCTGTCGAAATCATCGCATTCACAAATACCCATGTGAAGGTTTAAGTCTATCTCTTTGGCCCCCATCTGTGGATTAAATAACATGGCAGACTCTAAAGTCGTGGTGGGTAACAATTATAGAACTGGAGTAAAATGAGTTTAATATTTAAACTATCATTAATCACCGCAATATAAACTACGGTTAGTTTCTGTGCATGTTGAAGAAATATAATTAACTCTGAGCAGATGGGACTTGTCGGAAATGAAGGTGAGAATTCACATCGATCTTTTAACACTTTATGGGTTTGTGCGAATGAATGGTAGAGCCGAGACAAGGAGAGGTAGTAAAATAAGAAACGTTTCTTAGAGTTACAAGGTACAGGAAGCTGTCGGGAGCTATGGGCAAACACATATATAATAAGGACAGTATTAATTTGAATGTCACCTTTGAAAACCGATTGCCTGATATCTCCGTACGTTTTCAATAATGTTGAAATCCGAACTGTTGGTCGGATAGACCAGATCATTTATACTTTGCTCTTAAAGAAGTCATTGCATGATTCTTCCAACATGAACATTATCATTCTTTAGAATGAAATCTAGATAACATTTCCGAACACTTTCATCTTCTAAGTTCATGTTTCTCACCATGCTTATTTCTCTTGCTGTGTTCAGTCACCTAAACGGAATGCCGTCTTTCCACCACATACTACCAGTGCTTAAAAGATGAGACCACCATTTACAGTAACTGGATAGAAAAAAATTATTTTTTTTAATCGTGGGTTGTATTAGTAATGCAAGATATCATCTGAGATATCCAGGTTACATTTCTTCTTGTCTACCGTTATTCCTTGTCTTAGAAAATCTGCAAAATTGAAATTCTGGGAAGTATTAGATGAGCATTAGACGTGTAGATGATAAAATGTGAAACGTTTTTAAAATTACAGGGTACAGGAAGTTGTAGGGAAGCTAAAAGTAATATCCATATCTGATAATGTCAGTATTAAATTGACTGTCACCTTCAGAAACCTATGCTAGGCACTTTCTTACGTTTCCAGTAATGCTGAAATCTGAACTGTTGAACGACTAAACTAGATCATTTATACTTTACACTTAAAGAAATCATTAAATGATTCTTCTAATATAAACAAAAACATTACTCCAGCTGTGGATTAAATAGCATCGCAGGTATTGGTTTTTCAGAAAATCTATGATGAAGCAAAATACTAATCGAAACAACCGTGAAGAATACGGTAGACTATACTTTAAGGATGTGTGTTGTAGTTCAGTGGATATCGACTCGGAACGAGAAATCTAGAAGCCGAGTTCAAATTCCAGTTGAATTTCTTGCATTCACTTATGCACAAATAACATTGGGAAATGTATTAATCCGTCTCTTACCTCCATTTATGTGTTAAATAATAGGACAGATTGGCTTCTGTAACTATGGTTGGTAGCCAGTCTACCTCAGAAAGCAAATGCAACCTACTGCGGGATAACCTTCTGCCCAGTCAGTCATGTCTCTTTCGAGACATGATCGCCCAAAGCGACTGTAGCCTTAGTAGTGTAACCAGTCTAGCAAAGGGAAAATTCTAATTTAAAAACCCTTGTGAAGAAGAATTAATGTAACCAGGCTATATTAGCCAGATTCACACTCCACCCCTGCTTTTTGAACACCGGTAGATGTGTGCCTCTTGTTTCCTGTTTAGGATTGGGTTTTCGATTCTTTCTAAACTTTACTTCAACTCTTTACCCCTAAAGTATTTGCCTAAACATTGAAATTTTATTCATGTATTAAATCTGTACTTTTTCATATTTAAAATTAGCTTTTACCTTTCCTTCAACTCCACAGAGTAACCCACAATAAGTTGGATATTTTATTAGGTAAAAATTAGTAATTGCTACAGCTGCAGTACATGCGGTGCACCAAGGAAATGCGAGAAAAGAAGCTGTAGCAGTAGAAGAGATGGTTAGATTTAATTATTTCGACTGTAAAAGGATTGCACCTTTTAGTATCACGGGTAAATACATGTTGAGGTACATGAAGACAAAAATCTTGTCAGAGCAGATACCATTAAAATACTTGTAGAAAAGACACAGTAAAACTATATCGGTGCAGAAGGGACTGAAGTTGGGCTGCCAACTCATGATCGATCAGTTTTATCGAAAACCTCAAGATGAGTAGCAGAAGCAACTAACCAGATATGGCAACAGTATTCAATACACGGTCAAATAGTAGAGTTAAAAGTTGTTATTATTATAAGTAAAACTGTAGCGGAACTCTGGATCCTCAAAACTCTGGTCATCAAATCGCAAAATTCAAAATACATAAGAGAAACGGTTTTTCCACACCTAAAGAAAAAATCATTCTGGGAGCCACCCCACTTGATTGGATTCAATATTTAAGGATGGTCTCTAACCGGTCACGTTGGTCAGTCAGGGAAGGCGGTTTTCTGACACACATCTAAAATGTAACCAACTTCAAATTGACCCAGAGATAAGGTCAGGTCGCACCTTGTTCTCTTTCTCTTTCTCCTTATCTATTTCAACAATTACTACTATAACATTTTGTACGAACTCTTGATACCTTAACCTTTTCAGTGAACATTAATTTCTACGAATTCTTGTTATTCCTTTAAATAAATTTCTATTTTAACATTCAAAATGTATATCTTATTATTTCACTCTTCTACACTAACCCACACATTCCAACTGGCAACCAACCTTCCGATGAAAACCTTTTGATGATAATTCTGCATAAAACTTGTAAGCTGTAGGGAGTTCAGTTAAGTAGGACACAAGGCCGAATAAAAGAAAAAATTAACCAGCTCCCTACGCTTCAAAATTACTCAAACATTATTTTTACTATTCTTTCTTTTTTACTATTATTTGATCGTAATTTCGAATGCTGGTATTTACACTAACCGTATTGATAGTCCTAAGCGTTGGGTGCATTGTGTAAAGGATTAGGTATTAGGTCTGGGGATAAGAAGTCGAGAAGCTAACTTCGAATTGAGGCCGACGTCATTAAAAACACTAATGGAATTCATCTCTTCAATTAGCCAACCACCAACCTCCAGATATAATTTAAATAGCATGACTATTTGGGTTCTATTGCCTTGATTGATAACTATTTTAGGAATGGTGACTTGATAAAATCGCCCTCTATCCAAGCAAGCCTGGGTCACTCGTGTGGATTCATCGGTCCATGAAATCGTACAGTAATTGAAATTCTTTAGTCTGGTGAGTTGAGCAGTCTGCCGCAAAAGAAGAAAGCGTTTACTTATCTGCATTAGTACAGCCTTATGCAAATTAATTAGACCCACTGGAGTGATAAAGTGTAATCGATTTCTATTTTTTCCTCAGATTAGGTCATTTGAAGTGGTGTGCAATAATATGAATCTATTTTCGGGATGTATGATAAAATTTGTTTTACCTTGCAAAACATTGCATCATGCGGGATTGGATCATGTTTATATCATGTCCAGACACTACTGTCTCGACTGTCGATCAGTAGTTATACGGCCATTGTCTGCGATGGGCGTTACTATAAGGAAGCGCAAAAAATTGTAACGCTGCACGAACACACTGGCAAGCCTTACAGAAAGATCGTGGGTATTCTTGGTGCTAGCCCTTCAATTGTCAGTCGTGTCATCAAGGCGAAGATAGAAACTGTATCAATCAGTAGAAAACGTAAAGGAAGAAGCGGTCGGAATAGAAAAACAACGCTAAGAGATCGCGTACGTGATCAGGGATAGTGTGAAAGATCATAGAAATACATTATTAGTTTTGTTTCAAATAATTTGCGCGTTTAAATTTGTCGATTTTTAAACGGGGAAATATTAAGACATCTCAGTCACCTTCATTTTTCTTTTTTATCCGTGAGGAGGTTGTCCAGCATTCGTTGCCATACAAAACTTGCCCGTTTCGTTTTTATTCTCATGAAATCCGTTTGAAAATATTTTTTTCTAAATAAATATTACCACCAGTACATTCGCATTGAGCGTCTAAAAGTTCCACCCTTTCTTAAAAATATCTTTTAAATGCTACCAACTAGTTTCTATTTGATGTCTGCTGTTTGTAGACTCACATCACCATGTGTGGCTATCAGAACATTTCTTTAAAACCAGTTTCATACTTTTCAATGCAAACTCTATGCGACATAACGAGATACCATGAAATATTTTGTTATCAAGAAACAAAATTTCTTCGTTTTTGACCAGTAATAAAAATTCTTTAATTTTCTATTTGGCGAATGCGCATTTTAACGTTTTTTTTTGTTAATAACCGCCATAGAAAAGTTTTTTTTTTTGTTTTTTTTTTACTAGAGTTAGTATTTAATCGATGTAGAGAATCACTACAAAGTCTAAGTCTTGGGTTTGACTATAGACTACAACCGGCAGTAAGACTTCTGATTAGGAGACTGGAGGTTTTGTGGAAGGTGGAACCACCTCAATTTGCAGTTGTTCCCAAGTCAACCTTGCTCAGATAGGGTCCCAATTATAGGCAGATAGTGAACCCCCTAAACAAAAACAAAGCATTTCGAAAGTATAAAAATATATATTTATTAGAAAATGACATTCAATACGTTTTATCTATTGGTGAAGGCTTGCAATTTTGATAAAAGTATTTAGATTTTAGCATTGGATAATCCATATAGGTTAATATGCTGCGTAAGCCCAACATGAACTCTTTCCTGAAATTAATCCACATATCATTCTATTATTCCTTAAAGAAATCAAACCGTATTTCAAAATATAAATTTAACAAAACTACAACATAAAACACACATGTTGACGCGTTTATTAATTATGTCTATACAAAGCGTTGTGGTACAGTAGATATCGGCTCGGAACGAGAAACCGGGGAGCCGAGTTCGAATTCCAGTCGAATCCATTGTATTCACTTACGCGCAAATACCCTTGGGAAAGGTATTAATCCGTCTCTTCCTTCCAGTTATGGGTTAAATAGCAGGACAGATTGGGTTCTATAGTCTTGGTCGGCAACCAGTCTACCGCAGAAAGCAATGGCAACCAACTGCGGGATAATCTTCTGCCCAGTCAGTCATGTCTCTTTCGAGACATGAACGCCCAAGCGTGTATCACGTATGGCACTTAACTGACTGAATAAAGTATCATCTGCCATGTGTTCAACTGTGAAAGCGGAACAAAATATCATAATTTTATTACTTCTAGGCTTGAAAGATAATTAAATTTAGGCAGTAAATGCCCCCTAACGTGTTGATATGCCATTAAACATACACACACACGCACACACACACACACACACACACAAACACAAAGAATGAAAACGACCTTCTTACAGCAGACACCCGTTTTTTTACTTACAAGCTTGGCATAAAATCACCATAATGTCGCTAGCCGTCGAGGATCAAATAATCCTAACATGGCTTGCCTAACCACCATTCATGAAAACGCTTACGCTTATTTAATGACATTTAGTCTACCACTGCGCAATAAGAACGAAGGCACTAATGATGATCGAAGTCTCAATCTACGCCTGGCAAGACAAGCAACTTAATGCACGTTCTGCATCAAATCTGCATGTCGATCTGCATGTCTGTCTATGGCTATATAAGTATAGAAATACTTGTAAATGCTTACATTTGATTTTTGAATACAATCATTTTAAGCGTATTAAATATGCCTATTCCGTGCGTGTCTTTCTAAAAATTTTACGCCATAGCTAGAATCGTATATGTTCTCGATTGACGTCAGACAATGACTTTTCTCTACACAGCACGAAAGCAGGAAGAAATGTAGACATAAAAGAATTGAAAAGCGGAAAAAAAGCAGGAAGAAAGAAGGAAAGAAAAGGCCACCAGAAAGAAAGGAAAAAAGAAAATAGGCAGAAAGAAACAAAAAAAAAGACAGAATGAGAGAAAAAGCAACAGAAAAGAAAAGAAAAAAAAACAATCCGAAAAAAAGAAACAAAGAAAAAGCAAGAAAAAAGAAAGAAAGAAAAAGCAAGAAAAAAGAAAGAAACAATGACAGAAAGAAAAGAAAAGCAAACAGAATAAAACAAAGAAAAAGCAACAAAGAAGAAAGAAAAAGAATTCAGAGAAAAAGGAAGGAAGAAAAAAGAGAATGAAAGGAAAAAACAACATAAAGAAGAAGCGTCCAGAAAAAAGAAATAAAAAATCAGTCAAAAAGAAAGAAAGAAAAAAGAAAGTAAGAAAAAGCAACGAGAAAGAGAGAAAGAACGATAAAAAAAGCAAGAAGGAAAATGCAACAAGAAGGAAAGAAACTAAGAAAGAAAAAGCATGCAGAAAGAAAGAAAAAATATGAAAATGAAAGACAGAAAAAAAGAAAAATGAAAAAAAAAACAAAGAAGAAAGAAAAAACAGGCAGAAAGCATGCAACAAAGAAAAACCAACGCAAAAAGCAAAGAAAAAGAAACAGAAAGAAAGTAATAGGAACGAAAAAGCAGGCAGACATAAAAAATCAAAGAAAGAAAAGGGAAAAAAGCAAAAAAAAAAAAAACAGAAGGTAAAAGCAGGAGGATAAAAAGAAAGAAAGAAAGAAAGAAAAACAGCAAGAATGAACAAAAGAAATAATGAAAAAGAAAGAAAACGCAGTTAGAAGGAAAGAAAGAAAGAAAGAAAGAAAGAAAGAAAGAAAGAAAAAGCAGGCTGAAATGAATACAAAACATTAAAAAGGACAAAAGAGGAAAGAAAGAAAGAACGAAAGATAGGAAAAGGAAAAGAAGTCAGAAAGAAAAAAAGAAGTAATAAATAAATAAATAAATATAAAAACAACAAAAAAGAAGAAACGAAAGAGCAGCAAGCCTGAAAGAAAGAAAGAAAGAAAGAAAGAAAGAAAGAAAAAACAGGCCGAAAAAAAGAAGAAAACAGCAAGAAAGAAAGAATGGAAATGCAACTAAAAAGAAAAAAGGGGAAAGCAGTCAGAAAGATAGAAAGGAAGAAAAAAAAAAACAACCAGAAAGAAAGAAACAAACAGCATGCAGAAACCAACCAATAAATAAATAAAAAATAACAAAAATGAAAAATAAAGCAACCAGAAGAGGGAAAAATGCTACTAAAAGAAAATAAAAGAAGAAAAAACCAACAAAAAACAAAAAGAAAACAATCCAAAAAGAAAGAAAGAAAAGAAAAATGAAAAAAGAAAAAAGAAAAAAAGAAAAGAAAAACCGCAAGAAATAAATAAAAAATTAAAAAATAAAGAAAATATCAGCCGGGAAGAAAGAAAAACAACTACAAAAAAAAAAATAGTAATAATAAAATAGCAGCAAATTGAAAGAAAAAAGAAAGAAAGGAAGGAAAACTAATAAAGAAGAGAAAAGGAAAAAGCATTCAAAAAGAAAAAGAAAAAAAAAGAGAAATAGAAGCAGTCAGAAAGAAAGTAAAAACACCCAGAAATAAAGAAACAACTAAACAAACAAATAAAAAGCAGGCAGGAAACAGGGAAGAAAGAAAAAAAAAAACTAAAAAGAAAGAAACAAAAAGCAACCAGAAAGAAAAAAAATGAATTCAGTAAAAAACAAAAGGAAAAAAAGCAACAAAAAAGAATGAAAAAGCATAAAAAAGAAAGAAAAAGAAAAAAGAAAAAAAAAACATTCACAAATAAATAAATAAATAAATAAAGAAAGAAAGAAAGAAAGAATGAAAAAGCAGCCAGGAAGAAAAAGCAACAAAAAAGAAAAAAAAAACATTCACAAATAAATTAATAAAGACAGAAAATTAAGAAAGAATAAAGAAAAAACAGCCAAAAAGAAAATGTCAAAAAAGAATGAAACGTGAATTCGGAACAAGTGCTAAAATAAAATAAAATATGTCTATGCGTGGAAAATCTGTTGATATTTTCTTCGGAATGTATGACTAAATAAATAGGCAAAAAAAAAAAGAAGATATTTGAATGTAGCGTACAAATAAGACCAAACAAAAGATACAAGAAAAAATGTAAAATAAAATTTAACTTTACACCTAATTTACGAGAAGTTACGACTTGCTGACCGACGAACAGGCACAAACAAATTGCAACTGAGCAAGAAAGAAACGTCTGCTAATTGTTAAGCAAACAAACAATAATGTCGGTCTCTGATTCTACTTTGTAAATAAATAAAGCTACGTCTCTCGAAACAAACGCAAATGTTCTGTTAGAAAGATCTCGACTAAAAAAATCCTTTTCGTTTAAAATAACACGGCAGATGTCTGTGTTACGCTTGTAGTTTTAACTCATAAGTAAAGCGTAGGGCTATGCAAGCCACAAGATTCTATTTACAATGGCGACAAATTATACGTGGGAAATAAAAACACAATTGTGTTCTAACTTGGACGTTGTAGTTTTAATTTGTCGCAACATTCGGATAAAGTATTGAAAAAACATGTTGGTACAATGTTTCAATCAATGCATCCTTGTCTTCCGCAAGCATATACTTCATGTTGTTTTCTTCTTTTACAGATATTAAAAATAGAAAATAAATAGTAAGTATGTATTGCACTACAGCGTAACATTATTTAGTGAATTAAAACTGGAATCCTTGGGCACCATATGTATCTAAGCTGTAGCAATAGCTGATTTTTTTTTGTTTCTAATGTTAAACCAATCAGTCAATTAAGTGCCATACGTGATAGACGCTTAGGCGATCATATCTCGAAAAAGACATGACTGACGAGACAGAACATTATCCCGCACTAGGTTGCCATTACTTTCTGCGGTAGACTGGTTGCCAGCCAAGGATACAGACCCTAATCTGTCCTGTTATTTAACCCATAACTGGAACGAGAAGACAGAGATTATATTAGATTATTATATTAAGTATAATTAGTGGGGGATCAGTCTATTACTTCATAACAATAGAAAACCGTTTCCACAATGTATGCCCAGTAGAAGTTTTAATTATGTTTCTAACTATTATATTCAGTCAGTCAGTTAAAACTTGATACACGCTTTGGGCGATCATGTCTCGAAAGAGACATAACTGATTGGGAAGAAGATTATCCCGCAGTAGGTTGCCGTTACTTTCTGCGGTAGACTGGTTACCAGCCAAGGCAATAGAACTCAATCTGTCATGTTATTTAACCCATAACTGGAGAGAAGAGACAGATTAATACCTTTCCCAAGGGTATTGGCGCGTAAGTGAATGCAACGAATTGAACTGGAATTCGAACTCCAATACAAGGCCCAATATACATTCAAGATAGATGGTTACCGTAAAGTGTTGCAGAAAAGAGAACAGCTAATTTCAGACTTCAAAAGGTTAAGTTTTAACTAAGGAATAAATTTCACGTGGAGATATTAGAAATATAGAATCAAAGTAGATTTTGGAAGAAATCGGAAACACAATTCTAACAGGAAATGATTGTTAATCATCTACTTGTGTTTAAATGACCGGTGGATGGGAGCGAACCAGGATAAAATAGCCTGAATCTGATAATTATTCTTCACGTTAGTTTTGAACATAGAATGTTTCATTTCTTAGCCTCATTATCCTACCAAGGCTAAAGTAGACAGTCAACTCCATTCTTTATGGTTGTTTTGATTTTGGTTTTTATTTTATTTTTTAAAATCATTTCACCCCAAGCAAGGCGGTACCGCCACTGATGTGTAGGGGGCTATATAAGAGAGTTAAAGTTTTAGGCAGGCGGAGAGTGAAGAGAAAGACGAACAAGGTACAGTTGATGGAAAAGAGAGGGCAAGAGAAGGATGTAAACACAGGAATGAAAGTTGCGAAGGTAGAGGTAAAGGAAAAGAACAAAATACACGGGGTGATGTAGAAAAGGCTGGAGTTAAGGGGATAAGAGATGGGAATTGACTTTGCATTTAAATTCCTGGAGGTTTTCGCCGTCAGGAAAGCTAGTATACAGAAGGGAGTTTCACAGGCGGAAAGCACGAGAAAAGATGTTGATAGAGTAGAATTGTCTCCTGCATTTGGTTGAGCTAACTGTGAATGGGTGGGGCCCAGTTGCCAGTCTGGTTGAGCGTGTAAAATCCTGTGGCAGGTGCACCAATGACTTAAAGATTACGTCCACTGATGATAAATCCTGCTAGGATCTTCAGTTCACTTAGGATAGTGTCACTGTAGAGGTTAAACAAATCCGATGAGAACACAGAAATGCCAGTTTGGTTGCCAGAGTAAATTCTTGTGGAAGGGTCACTAGTGAGCTTAATTCGTCAGAGCAGAACCCATGAAAATATTTATAGAAGAGAGTGAGGGAAGCTAGATCCCACGGATGAGAAAGTGTGTGGAGTTACAGATTTGCTGTCACTTAAGGCTAGATAATCTTGTTTACAGAGATGGAATAAAATTGGCTCATGACTTTTTCAAGGGTGTTACAATAAAGTCTACGAATCAAGCTCAATCAAACATTGAACTCGGCACGCCGATTTCCTGTTTTGCGCTGATTACAGTTTCGGTACTTGAACTGCGCCACCAGGCTTTAAATTCGAACTTAAAAATGAATTAATAGTTTAATTTCCTGGAATACTGTTTATGACTTTTATCTATGGTTTAATCATTTTAAAAAGAAAGGAATGAGGAACAATGGAATATGAATGGAATAAGGAATAATAGAATTTGAAACGAATGAGGAACAATGGAATGTGAAGGGAAGGAGGAGGAGTTAAAACGTGAATATTTGGTATGGGAGAACAAAGAAATATAATCAGACCGAACATCTGCAATAATAATAGTAACATATTATCGAAAAAGTGCAACGTTTCGTTCGTAGGAAAAAGGTTCTAGTATGAAAAACGTATCATCACCAATCTGGCCGCGTGGAAGCTTTCCATCTTTACAGAATAAACCAATTAGTTAAACGATGAAATCTTCCCATCACGTTGTAGAAAAGTTGAAAGTTTAGTGACACTAATATTACACTGTTGCATGAGGATTAATATTTGACTACAGTCATTTTAACGAAATTGCAATTGAAATTTTCGTCGTCACTAAACAGATATGTATGCGGATGACTATATAAACTCTTTCATAACATTATTATTTAAAAAATCTTACAACTTCTTAAAGAAAGAAAACTGTATTATAAGATATAAATTAAATAAAAATACAATATAAAATAACTATATCACTGCCTCTACTAATCATATCGACACAAACACACATATGCAGAAAAACCGAATATAATCTACCATGTCAATTGGGAAAGCAGAATAACATATATTATTTTCATTAATGAAATCTATCCAAGAAAATTAAATGAAAATGATTAAAACGTCTGTGTTTGAAAGCCATAATAAAAATGTGTACCTCTCTCACCACTGATTTCTTAAATTTTAACTTATGGTGTCAAGAACATGTCAAATTCTGATGATATTGCAGTCACCAGATAAATTAGTTCTAACGCTACAATCGGTCCGTAGATAGTCTGAACTTAGAAACTGGGGTTCAAATTTACAAAACACAATGCAAAGAAAAAGATTGCAATTCCTCTTCCTAGACAAGAAGAAATTTAACCTGGATACTTCAGAGGATCTATTGCAATTACTAATATGACCCACGATTAAGAAAGAAAACCTTTCTTCAATCGTGTTACTATAAATGGTGGCCAAATCTTTTAAGGCCTGATAGTATGTGGTGGAAAGAGGGCATTCCGTTTAGGTGACTGAACGCAACAAGAGAAATAAGCATGGTGAGAAACACGAACCTGGTAGATGAAAGTGTTCAGAATTGTTATCTAGATTTCATTTTAAAGAATGATAATGTACATCTCAGAAGAATCATAAAATGAATGATTTAATAGCAAACTATAAATGAACTAGTATGGCCGACTAACTGTTCGGATTTCAATATTATTGAAAACGTACGGAGGTATCAGGCAATCGGTTTTTAAAGGTGACAGTCAATTTAATACGGACATAATAATATATGTGTTTTTCCACAGATCTTCACAACTTCCGGTATCCTGTAGCTCTGAGAAACGTTTCAAATTTTACCATTTCTCTTCGTTACGGTTCTACCATCCATTCGCAGAAACTCATTTAGCAAGCTGTTTCTTGTTCCTCTTTTTTTACCTCGATATGTATATTAAATTTGTAAAGCCGTCTTTCTTCATAATTTGCCTCAGAAATTTTATAATGTAGAGAAATAAAAACTTGCCATGTTATCAGTTTGGAATTGAGTGCCTGATGAATTGCTCCATCGTTTAAATCGAAATCTGCTTGAAGGATTTTTTCAAATCATTAAGAATCATGGTAATGCAACAAATTATTAACAATGATTTTTTTCGAAAAATTCAATAACATTTCCAATAAAATAATAAATTTAGTAAATCCTGTCTCTTTCTCCTCGATAAATTACCATTCTCTTCTACTCCTAGCAAGACCCTGCGTTTTATTAACACCAACGCTTTGCTTGCGGTAAAATGATTTCGTTCTCAATACAAGAAAAGTTCTGTTGAAAATTGATATTTGGTGCCTCGCTTACGATGCTAAAAGCGAACAATGATCAATTTAAAGTATAACAAGAAACGATTATGTTTAAAATATCTCCTCAAGAACGATTTATATTTGGCAGGGTTAGATTATTTTAATATTTGGAAAACGTACACTAAAAAGAGAAAAATGACCTTGTGTATTTGTTAGGGTTATTCGAAATTGGTGGGTTATAGACAAAAAGCGGTTTAAGTCATGTTGCCATGTCGGAATTTTATGTGGTAGAATCTCAATATCTAAATCTTATATGAATGTTTTGCAAAAAAAAAAAAAAATGTCAATGGTTTTTTTTTCCGAACAGAAATTGGCGGCAGAAAGCAACTATTTTTAGCTGATTATCTTGAGCATTGTCTCGCTTTATCAATTACAACTGCGTATTGAGTTCGATGCTCAATTTGTACTTCATACTTAATGCTTGTGCCACATCAAACTTTCACCTAGAAAATAACTTTATTGGTGTTATGGTGCCCTCCTACGAGGAATGGACTCTTCCTCTTGTTATATAATTACCTGCAGCTAGTGCGCACTTCTGTACGACAGCTAGTGCGCATTTAAAGTCAGCTACGTTTTAGGCAATAAACAGCGTAACTCTACCGTTCTAATTTATTTCTATTTACGTATTGCTAATAATTATGTTGTACATATGTTCTTGTTATACTAATACATTGCTTTGAACCTACCTCCTGTGTTTCGTGTCTTACTTCAGGCCAAACCGGTCACTACAACTTTGTGGCGAAGTTTCGTCACAACAACTCCGCATCGATTTGGCGACGAAGATCCACAGCAATTAGGCGTTTCAATGTGTCTTAATGGTTAGCGAGCTTGTCACGCTAGAACAATTAAAACTGAGTAGGAATTTTGATCCTTACTGGGCACTCCACGCTTTCGGTCTTGTGCAACGTCTAAGATACGCCCAGAAGATAGTTGTTCAATTTATCTAAAATTATAAACTTATACTGTCAAACTCTGATATTAAACCCTCCTTTGATATTGGTTTCTTACAGACAACATACTCCAGTAATATAACTTTTGACGTCCCGAGCCAATAATTGCTACTTTCCTTTTTTAACAAGTCCTACAACAAAAATTGATAATGAAATTGAATGCATATGAAAATTAAACGATTGTTAACCAAATACGTCATTACCTTGTCCTTTAAAGACAAACAGATGTAATATGAGGAAAAATAATGTTAAGTGTATAAATTTTGAATTAGATAACACTCTAACATATCTAAAATCGTTTGTGCTATAATGTTTACCCTAGGCACAGAGCTTTCTCGAGAGAACACACCTTTATCCCTATAGACGAAAATTCAAGGTCCGTTCTGTAATCTAAACTTATTTTATGAATGGAAATTTGTCTGTGTGTGTGTATGTGTGTATGTGTGTGTGCGTGTCCGTTACCTATAGACTCCGAAACGACTGAACCGATTTGCTTGAAAATTTACACAGTTGTACTATAAGCGTCATCGAGTGTTCTTAGCTAGGTTTTGTGTCGAAAATCGATAATCGAAAAAATCGGGTTATAGAAGGAGTGGTCCGATTTTAATCAAATTTGATACACTCATAGACAAAGACATAAGAAACGATATTCAGAAGTTTCGATGTTGCAGTTCTTACAATAGTGCAGAAAATTGATAATATATATATATAAGGCAAGATGTTTGTGTGTGTGTCTGTTTAACTGTCTGTATGTCCTTTATCCACAATTTTTATTCGATTCTTGCCAAAATTCAAAATTTGACTTACATCCATTCATTTTTCTTTCAGTCTACTGTTTGGCTTTAACTGGAAACAACTTTTGCTTTTTAGTCTTTCGTGCCAACGTCCAAAGTGTCTGAGCTTCTGGACCATGGATTAGTTTTAAAACTTTCATTGCACCCGAACAATGTTGGGCTATACTGCTAGTGATATATACAGTTAGAATTAGGTCATATTGGAGATCAGCTGCCAGTCTCTGGTAATCTATAACTTTAGATGTGCATTCATATACCGTAATAACATTAAGATAGATTTTCACAAAATAGACTTATGAACATTATGAATGTAAAGTCGAAAGGATTTTCAACCGAGAAGTATGTCTTAGAGGATATGTGCGTTTCTCACATGGATCTCGGATGACTGGCTATTAATAACTACCTTCAGTGATTCTGTCACTGGAGAGCTTCTGCAGCAAGCGTCTATGGCATAACTTGTCAAAGCCTTTGATAATTCTAATGCGGTCGTTCATGAATTGGATTTATTGTCTAATGGCTCACTGATTCTTCGAATTATGATAGGATATCAGCAGAGATTTGTGCCAATTGAAATACATATTGTTTGTTGCTCAAGACGTTGATCCTATTGATTAACAACCTTATATTTTATTATAGCCTCAAAGGTTTGCTAATGGCACTAAAGATACTAATCAGGTAATATTGAAACTGGATTCTTGATTCTTTGATACATACTGCTGCGAAAAGAATTTCCTTCAAGAAGCTGTAAAATAGTTTTTAAAAAATCCGGATAACTCTGGGCTGATATTCATAATGATAACCACTAGTATTTTACCTGAACCGATCAGTAAACGCATATGTGGCAAAAAGTTGGTTTCCCAGAAAAAGTCAATAAAGGATCAATTCTTTTATAAGCTTTTCGATGACCTAGTAGGGCTGGCCGGCCGTTCTGTCGGTCGGACGGTCGGCCGTTCGGTCGGTCGGACGGTCGGCCGTTCGGTCGGTCGGTCGACGCAATCTTACTGTTTGTGAAAAACAAGTTGCTCCCATAAAATACGTTATATATATATATATATATATATAACGTATATATATATATATATATATATATATATATATTGTAATAGTTGTTACAATGGTTTATAAAAGTATAGTAGCACTACAGAAACTTTTCATGTTTCAGAGCACATCCGCTTCTCTTCGGGTGATATGTAGAACTGAATATAAATGTTGGAAATGATTTATTCTTGGGAATATGACATGTAGGTGATGTGGGGTATGGGAATTTAGTATGTTTAAGCTGGTCCGTCAGCAGTTTGTAACCAGAGACACTAATTTCTGTTAGGATAAGGGGCGAGATGTAAAATAAATTCAATTTTCTATCAATGCAATATAACATCAATTGAAAACCTAACTGTTAATAAAGTCTACATCGGATCTACAAAGAATAATTTAAGCAACAAAAGCAGCACATTCTAAGGTACCCTAACACTGGTGAACTATTGAACCGTAGGGATGAATTAACAGTGTTATGTAAACATGCAAAATATTTTTCGTTAAAATTTAATCAAAAGAGGTCAGTTATAACACGTGCTCTAATATAAAAAATCTCAATTTACAGTTAAAATTAATTGCCTATTTGAAGTATTACGTGGCCCCACTAGATACCTTACTCAGATAAAATAATCTTCTCCAAATGTTAATTAATACTCATGTTTTATCCGCAAAAAATAAATATTATTTTAATAAAATAAACCCATGCAATACTAAAAAGTCACTTTATTTCATCCACTCATAGATAGTAGTCAAATAAAAATTCTCTACCCATTTAAAATGTAAGGTCTTGCTATAAACTGCGTCTAGAGATTATATGTAAGTTATGAATTGGTGTAAACAGTTGCGTCTTTAATGTTAAAAGGCCTATTATGATGTTGTTTAGATTCTACTCAATATATATTAGATATATAGTGATAGAGAAAACTTATTTTTGTTAGAAAAAAATACTAACTTAACAAAACAGACTAATTTGACTGTCAGTAGTTTATCTGCAACTATTTATTTTGATACCTTTACATTATTATAACTTGTAAAACTAATGTATAATAATAATATGAAAAGATTTTAGAAAAAATCGTCATTTTCTTAAAGGAAAAGCATAAAAAAAGCATTTTATTTTAAAAATAAAAGGTTTATTAACAAAAATAATAAAAATCTTCTAAAATTTAATGCGCAAATGCTCCTTTCTTTTCAATAACACTTAGCAGCCTAGTGTCAACATCTGCAACTTTAACTGCCTCCCAGAAGTCACACTTGCTGTTGAATTGCCTTCCATTAGAATAAATATCTTTCTTAAGGATGCTCCACAGGTACTCAATGGAATTCAAGCCACAGCTATTTGAAGGCTAGTCCATAAGAGAATCTTCAACAAATCTCTTTTCTTTCAAGCAAGATGTAGTAAACTTTAGTGCATGACTTGGTGCGTTGTCTTGCATAAAAATCATAAATCTACGCTTGGCTAAAGCCATTCAAAGAAATATTGCTCTAGAAAATCACAGTAACTTTTGGAATTCATTTTAACCCCGTCTTTCACTTTAAATGGACCCACGAGCTCATTACCAATAATCCCAGCCCATATCATGATCCCACTGCCGTTTTGTTGGCGTCTAAAAATTTTTCCTGAGTCATGTTGCTTGCAAACCTATCCTCGAGCCTATCCATCAGGCCCATCGAGGGTGATCATTGATTCGTCTGTAAAAAGTATTTGAAAGAGATCAGTTCTCATATAATTGTTGACCACCGCAATCTTCTTTCCTTATGTTTTTTTTTGTTAAAATGGGTTTCTTTATTTGATTGTTTACATCAGCAAACTTCCTTAATGCTTTACACCGTGTTTCCCTTGACACCATAGGAGCTCCAGCGGCCTCAAATATTGAGTTTCTTATTAATTCTCTTCGGATATGTGATAGATGTCGCTTTGTCAAATTCCTGACTTCAGCCTGAGACCTTTTTGTCCTTGGTTGAATTCTCAATTGACATATTTTCTTGATTGTTCGATGATCCCTTTTCAACTCCTTAGAAGTTTAAAGCGAAGACTTTCCTTTGATAATTTCTTTGATTATCTAGTTCTTTTCATTCATTGTTAGTTCATTTTTACGAGCCGTAATACTAAATTCTAGTTCTTGTAAATAATCTTTTGACACTGCAAATTGCTATAATTACAGAAAAAATAATATATATCAATCTGAAATTGAGAATTGGGACTTAATTGCTTTTATGCTTACTCGTTATACATAATAGTACAAATTATTTCATTGGATAACGCATATCTATGAATTTTACATAAAATATTTGACAATACTTCTTTTGCATATAATTTCTAGACGCAGTTTACGATTTACCCAGACAAAACTAAAAAGTGACCTGTCCAGAACTAAGCCACCTGGCTCCCTTCTCTTAACCCAAATCTATTTCTCTATGGTTACAAACTGCCGACAGACCAGCTCAAACATACTAATTTCCCATCCCCACATCACCTACATATCACATCCCAAAGAATAAATCGTTTCCACGATTTATTTCCAGTTCTACATATCACCCGAATAGGAGCGTACGTGCTCTGAAACATGAAAAGTTTTGTGTAGTGATACTATGCTTTTATAAACCATTATAACAACTATTCAAATATAAAGCTCTACTCTGTATCGAACACTCTTTATAAAAGTAAATGCTTGAACAGTGGGTTGAAAATCTATGTTGTTCTGTCACTTTCTAACAATATATATATATATATATATATATATATATTCAGTTGGGTTCGTGTAAGTTTGTGATTCTGGGTTTCAGGCATTGCGATCATCAGACAAACTCTCTCTCTCTCTCTCTCTATATATATATATATATATATATATATATGATGGATTCTCCCTTCGCGTTCAACGTATGAGGGTCCAACCTTTTTCCAGCAAGACAACCACACAGAGATTTGTTTATAGTGGTGAAGGCATTGTGTAGTACCATCCACACTTCTTGGAACTGCTGATAACAAACAATTGGTGCAGATGACTGCCACAAATCGCACGAACAGCAGACCTCAATTATTTAACCCATAATTGGAGGGAACGAACGGATTAATACCTTTCCCAAGGGTACTAGTGCGCAAGTGAATGCAGCGTACTCGACTGAAATTGGAACTCGGCTCACCGATTTCCCCCTCCAAGCCGACATCCACCGCACCCCAACGCACATCCGTGAATGCTAACAGCACCTGGTATTCCCAAGTGGTCACCCACGTAAGTACTGACCAGGCTCAACGTTGCTTAATATATATATATATATATATATTTATGTACATACACATTTCACACGCACACATATTTATGTAGTCTATTGCTCAAAGAGAGAGAACAAGACTATAGCGAGGCAGATTAGGATAATCTCTCAAGTATTTTCCGTCATTTTTGACGGCAGGGGTACACTTGTATATAATATTTTAAACAAATGACGTCCACGAATGAAAAAAAAGTGAGAAAACCTAAAATTTAAAAATGAACAAAAACATAATTACAAACATTAATATAGACCTGATGTCTGCAGAACCATCGAAAGAAAAAAGACAGAACATCAAAACGTGAAATGTGATTAAAATCGTTACTCTCACCAAAATTTCTTGAAGAAAAGCAAAATATGTTGAATTCATCAAGTTTTCTTTCTTATATCTTATGTTATAATTTACTGTTGTTTTAATAAGTTTTAAAAGTTTCTCGATAAAACTGTTCATAGAATGACAATATTTGAAATACTTTTGGCTCAATGAACTTTTAAAAGCACACACAAACAGCCTTGACGAGTGAGAACATCATAACGGAGTCGGCAGGAATCAGTTCTATTAAAGAAACAAACTGTTTGTACCTAGTGACGCCCTTTCTGAAACCCCGATATCGAGCGGGTTATGATGAAGAAAAATCCTGCTTTCAAAAATACATTTTATCATTATTAACGACTGAAAAACAACTATCTTGGCTTAAAACACTATCACAATTAAACACTATATATATATATATATATATATATATATATATGTGTGTGTGTGTGTGTGTGTGTGTGTATGTAAATTAATTAAATAACTAGATTTGGGTATTAATTAAATTTATCCAGTACACAGCTGTACTAAAAAGTGTTCAGTACAGTTATATTGTAGAAGTTTTGAATAATTTTTATTTGGAAACGAGTTATTTCGCATTTCTGGTGTTTTGGTTTTAAGTAAAAGCTATAACTCATTTTGTTTGAATTCCTATTGAAAATTTTGTTTAATTCTGAGCTTTTTGGGAAGTTTTAATGGATTAGTTTAAATAGATATTTGTCCTATTTTAGGTTTTATTTCTAAGTTAAATGGAGGGTTCAATGTTTCGCTTTCTATTACTGTTTTTTGTTTGTCTGCTTGGTTGGGGTTTGTATTCTTAAATGTTCTTATTGCCAGATTTTTTTAGGGCATCTTCATAGTTTCTTTTCTTTTCATCAAATATTGCTTTGTTTGACGAATTTTTGATAGTCTATCGCTCTTTCTTTATGGATGTGCTTGATTATGCTTGTGGGATGTTTAAATCTTGCGTTTACACTGGAAAACAGAAAAAACATCATTAACAAAGAATATAACTGAAAGGAGAAAAATAAATTAACGGACTTTGTAATACTTAAGGGATTATTTACAAAGCACGAGTATATGACATAAATTGTTAAAGCAAAACATATTTAGGATCTACTAAAGACTGTTTTAAAGTCAGGTGGAATAACCATAAATCTACATTTAAACTAGAAAACCTCAGAAATTGTATAACACTGGCTAGCCACGTGTGGAAATTAAACGTAACGTATGGAAAAGACCCTGATATGACTTGGAGTATAGTTTTAAAAATAGCAAAACCTTACAACGGGGGTAAAATGTGCAGGTTATGCCAGAAGGAAAAATTGGCTATTATGTTGTTCTCAAACAAAAATGAATTATTAAATGAAAGAACAGAGATTATGTTCAAACTGCTTTCCCCTGTTTCTCTTTTTTCTATCAATCTTGTGAGTATTAAATTCTTCAGACCTCCTCTTATTCATTACATGTTCCAGAAACCTCATCTGCCTATTCTTTATGTCAAATGAGTTTTCTTCTCGTTTCCATCCTCTCCAACGTCTCGTTGTTAGTCAGGTGCGCAGCATCCTATAGTCACATTTCTGCTGCTTCAAGCTTCTCTTTCATCTTTGAGGAGATCGCCCAACACTGGCTTCCATACAAAAGGACAGATATTACATAGCAATGTAGCAGTCATTTCTTTGTTCCCAGTGAGAGTTTTCTGTCTTTCAGTACTCTGGTTTTCATTTGAAAAGCGTCCTTGGCCAAGACAATGCATCATTGGATCTCCACATCGCACGTTTCATCCTCTGTCAGCACGCTTACCAGGTATTTAAATATCTTTAATTGTTTTATTTTAATTTCTCTAACCTGTAGTTGGCATTTTGGAGTCTTCTTTTTGTTGATGACCATACAATTAGTTTTCTTGAAGTTTATTCTTAGTCTTTTTTCTCGCTTTCTTTTGTTACCTTCTGTAGAAGGCCCTGCATTCTTCTTTCCGTGTCTGCTATCAGAAATGTGTCATCTGCGTATTGTGGCATCAAGTGACGAATCCTGTGAAGTGTTTTATTACTCTCAGAGTTGTTTTGCTGTCTAAGTTGAATAGATCCAGTGAGAAAACGCATCCTTGTCTTACGTTCCGTTCTATTTTTGTATATCTTCTGAAATCATTCTCTATTCGTACGCAAGCGGTTGGCGGTCAATATATATTCTTGATTATCCTAACATCTTTTTCGAAAATGTCGAGTTTGTTGAGTATCTCTATCAAGTATTTGCGGTGTACTTTGTGAAATGCCTTTGCGTAGTCTATGAATCACAGATAGAGGTTCTTCTGCATTTCTATTGCTCTTTCAAATAGCATTCTGAGCATGAATGTCACATTCCTTGTTCCGGTATTTTTAAAAAAGCCACACTGTAATAGTCCTATCTCTGTGTCAATTTTGCTGCGCGCTCTGTTCATCATAAACCGGATGAATGAATTTTGTGATGTAAGCTCATTCAGGCGAGGGATAAATTCTGCGGAAATTTGTCTCCTTTACGCCGTTAATGATAACAGCCGCAGGATGACGGTCCGGTGTCACCTGTAGCGCATGTCGTTCCTTACCAGGCGAGGAGTCAGTGTCCTTAGGCGTAATCCCCTTCACGCCGTTAGGGTTTGTCATATTGTTGTGCAAGTTCATGAATATACGTGGGAGGAGTAGTTGAGTGGTTTCCCATTGTCTTCTCTACGGTGTTTTTATCGAGACGCTACCTTTAGTTAGCATGTGGTTGACTTCTTAAGAGTTAATCCACCATATGTAGCCTTAATTTTTGTCCTACCCGGGTGCTAGCATTCCGCGAGACAAACAGACAAAAAAAAACCTAACGGGTAGCAACGGAGAGGGGAGAATGACAGAATGTAAATATTAAGTACGTACTTACTATAAGCCCAAATGACCACATATAGAGGAAGATAAAGCAGATTCTCCAGATTTAATTATCAGTTAAAATTTCTTTATTTGTTTTCCGTCAGCGATTCACGCCCTGCTTATTTAATATGACTATTAAGGAAAACGTAATATTACGCACGTCGGATTTTGGCGTTGAAAGGCACATTAATTTGAAAAATCCTGCAAAAATCAACTAATTCTCTGATTTTAATGGAACTTTTAGGACTTATTCACAAATAAATGAAATTATTTATGCAATTATTATTTCTAGAAAATATTGGTAAAAATATTTTTGTTACATTTGTTACTCTCCTACTCCAATTAATTGCATAAAACTTTTAGAAACAAATGAGCTATACCGAAGTTTTTATTAGTTATATTCAGGACTCATTAGAGAATGTGAATCATGTAATTTTATTGTTAATTACGAGACCATTTTCGTAAAATCTGCCCCGAATATTAAAATCAAAAATGCATTAAAGCTACGCTATTTTTGACGTAGATAAACTTTTAATTACTTTTATAAATAAATATAATTTTAGGATATCATATTCTGAAGAAGAAAAAAATCGATAAATAATTAATTTTTATAAGAATTTTTTTCAATGTTTTCTTTGCTTATTAAAATTTCAAACATCTTTAAAATTTCTTCCAGTTACCCAGTGTCTTCGGTTATGAATTCATTAATAAAAGGCGCTATTTACAAATCTAAAATTCAAAAGCTTAATACAAATCATTTAGAATTAAGATTTTAAAAATAATTCCTAAATTTCTTAACTTATATTAAACTGCACATTTTCTTTTATTATAGAAATTTATCATTAAAATGTTACATGTTTCAACGGTGGTTCTCCTTACGAAATGTTAAATTGGATTATTTCAATTTTTTATTACCATACTTGAGATTGTTAACAGTAGCAATCATCGCATACTTGAAAGGTCAACGAGTCAGACTTTTGTGATTAAGAAATACTTTTATTCTAAATTTCATGCCATAAACAAGTAATATTTATTTTAAATCAAATTAATTTAACTTTAAATTTGATAGTTTTCCATAAAATAACAAGTGAAACATGTATATTTCATTATTGTAATATTTTTAAAAACGTGAATTAACTTTTGTTTACAAATGTGTCGCTCGCTCAAAAAATGAATAAAAAATTGAATTTTTTTTAAAAACCTCAAAATTTTAGATTTCAATGAATATAATTTCTGTTTGAAATACACCAGAATATTTTGCTTAGTGTAAATAGTAAATTTAATCATTTAGCTTTCAATTATGCTAACATTAAAGTTTCAATATTTATTTATTTTTATAGTGTAGAGGTACCTATATATATATATATATATATATATATAAAAGAACCCAAACAATAGGGTGAGAGAGAAAAACAACAGAAACAAGAAGGTGGGTAGAAATACTAGCCTATGATATATTTTAGAGGACTAACTCAACATCAAAATTTAAATTTAGCATTTCTCCATTTCAGCTAGATACTATTGCAAAAAAAATTCTGAAAAGGAAATATTAAACAAGACAAAAAATTGAACATAGGTGAACGAAAAAAAATTAAACTAGCAAAGGGGAAAATACCGTCTGTAAAACCACGGATTAGTAGTTTCTTGCAAGTAGACAAAAACAAAAAAAGCTTAGAATTAAAATTCTTTTCAATTTTTCAAAAATATTTCAAAGACAATATTAATACCTTTTTCTCTCTTTTGGCAACTCGGTAGCAACTAATCTTAAATTAAGAAAAAAAAAACATAATTGCGCGTTCATAAAAGATTCCGGTTACGTGAGCATTTGAAAAACGGTAAAATCAGTTAATGTAAATCGCCTGAAGACACCGAAAGGTAGAAATCGAGGTTGCAAAATAACTCGTTTTAAAGTTATATATATATATATAAATATATATATATATATATATATATATATATATATATATATATATGTGTATATATATATATATATATATATATATATATACATATAGAAAGAGGTACTACTTAGACCAGTAGAAAGTTATATATATATATATATATATATATATATATATATATATAGTAAAGAACGAAATCTCCATCATTTTCTTGTTACCCAGGTTTGAACCATATCAGTCTCATGAGGTTGTAAGGGTAAACTGCATTATTTAATGTTTATTCTTTATACAAACAAGTGTTAAAAATTTGGTTTGCTGATACAAACAAATGAGGCCGATATGATTGAAATCTAGGTAGCAAGTAAGTGGTGGACATTTTGTTCTTTCATATATATATATATATAATTTATTACTTTATAAAATGTTATTTTTAGTGGATACTCATGTATGAGTAAACGCTCTGTTTATTTATTAAATTGTATATTTATTTATTTTCGTCTAACTGCCTGAATTGGTTCTCTTTAGCTCAAAGCATTCCAGAAACAGCAGTAGTTCCCTCTGCTCAGAGTGACTAGGTTCAAGTTCTGCTATAGGATATAAATTGTTCTTTAATAAAATTTCCCGATCATTCATGCCGCTATAATAAAACATTATATTGTTTAATAAATAAACAGAGCGTCCATTCAACTAGAAGTGTCTATTAAAAATAATGTTTAAATTGATAAAATAACTGTTGGATTAATAAGCAAAAAATTATTTATTTCTCTAAAATTTGCATAGATTTCGTTCTTTATATATATATATATATATATATATATATATATATATATATATATATATATATATATATATATATATGAAAAGAGGGAGGTAGATAAATTTCAGCATGCTTGAGATTTCCATTAGTAATCACATTGAAAGCAAGTGAATCTTTCAATGTTTTCCTATCGAGTAATCTTATGAAAGCAAAGTTTTGTGAAAGTGAAACTAATAATCGAAGCTTGGTCACCTGTGACTTTCTTTAAAGAACATAATACACACATGTCGTGGTCTGAGCGGAATAGATTGTATTTGCTTTTGAGAACTGCATTTGCCATAATCAAAGCAGACAGGCTGACGGTATTGACTACATTTGAGCATTTCAACTGTTTGTCAAACCGCCCACGTCTTTTTTGTAGAATATTGATATGCCGGAACCTGCTAGCTTCATCTTCCATTTGAAAGTATTCCTTAAAGTTTTCCCGTGGTCTTTTATGGTCACTGGAAGAAGGTAGGAACTCGATGCGCTTGTGTTCTCTGAAAAACAGAAAGAACCCCAAAGAGAGCAAGATTATGAAGTAAAGGGGATCTTTTCTGTTATTTCACCCCAAATCGCAAATATTAATTTACGTACAAAATTATAAATTTTAAATTAAAATTTGTTTTTTTTTTCAATTTTTAGCAACTTCATTTAAATAATAAATTTTAAATTAAAATTTGTTTGTTTTTGTTTTCAATTGTTAGTACTTTTTGCAATTATAAATTTTAAATTATCTTTTCTGTTAATTCATCCCAAAATTATTTGTTTTTTTTATTTTTAGTTCTTTTTTGAAATTATAAATTTTAAACTAAAATTTGTTAGTTTTTTTCCAACTTTTAGCACTTTTTGAAATTATATATTTTAAATTAAAATTTGTTTTTTTTCGGTTTATAGCAACTTATTTTAAATTTTAAATTTTAAATTAAAATTTGTTTGTTTTTGTTACCAATTTTTAGCACTTTTTAAAATTACAAACTTTAAATTAAAAATTTTCTTTTCAACTTTTAGCACTTTTTAAATTATAAATTTTAAATTAAAATTTGTTTTTTTTTAATTTTTAGAACGTTTTTGAAATTATAAATTTTAAATTAAAATTTGTTTGTTTATTTTCAATTTTTAGCACATTTTTGAAATAATAAATTTTAAATTAAAATATTTTTTTAAAATTTCTAGCACTCTTTTGAAATTATAAATTTTAAATTAAAATTTGTTTATTTATTTTCAATTTTTAGCACTTTTTTGAAATTATAAATTTTAAATTAAAATTTGTTTTTTTTTAATTTTAGAATTTTTTGAAATTATAAATTTTAAATGAAAATTTGTTTAGCTTACTTTGCTACACTCTTGTTCTCAGAATGAAAATTTAACATAATTTAATGAGTTATTTATATTTTGTATATTTCGTATTTCCTAAGATCAAATATTCTAAATACTCAAAAGAAATGTTTTACAATTAAAAAAATAAAGACAATTCTGTTTTTGTCATGTTTATCAGAGGAAACAGAAACCCAGCACTTAGGAATATCGAACCCGAGTCGCCCAAATTTGTGGCGACCGCAAAGTTCACTTAAACTAGATTGAAATGGAAGAACCTCCCTCTGAGCAAATTGGGTGTGAATTTTAGTAAATATTAATCCTTTTTATGTGAGGGAGATTAATTAATATTTTGGATTGAATTAACAGAAAATATTAAAAATGGTGAAAGAAAAAGTATTTTATTTTTTGGTTTGTTTTGTTTCACGGCATGTCAACACCGCTATGGGTTATTTGATGCTGATATCTAAATATTTTAAACGCAATATTATGGTTTCAACTACAAATATTTTGTACAAAATGTTATGCTTAAGGCATGTTTCAGATAATATAGTTTGCAGCTGATAAAATGTATTTCTAGTAATTTTAACATAAAACGTATTTATATACTTTAGCGCTCTATTGATTGTCATTGTGTTAATAAAATATATTGCGATTGGTCATTTCAAATAACATATAGCTGTCATTTTTATCATAAAACATATTTGTACTTTCTTAGTGAACTACCCAACAACAAATTTGTAATTCCAAAAAATTCAGGACACATGGTCCAGCGGATATGGACGTTGGTTAGTTCTTGTGACAAAGAGTTCAATATTATACTAGAGCAGTGATGAACAACTAAGATGCAGGTTTAGAGGGAGATAATTCATGACTTCCAGTCGAGGCTTTTACGCAAGGAAGGAAATGATATACACCAGTGATTGTCATAAAGGGTTCGGTTCGACATTCCTAGCACATGAAGAAGGCCGGAGACAACAGCCGAAACGTCGTGAGGAGCTTTTTGGCAATAAGGAAAGCAGAGTATAACCTGGGAAATTTGCCCGGGAACAGAGTAAGAGCGGACGAAGAAGATTATGGAGAAGAAATAAAGATAATTTTAACAAGAAAAAAGAACAAACGAATAAGAAGAAGGCTCTGAAAAAAATGGAAGAGGCAATAAAACAAAGAGGAAATCGATATTAAAACAGTAAAAGAAGAATATGTGATCAGAAGATGAAGAAATAGGCATCTTGGCTTCTACAGATTAAAACAAAAACCTTGCAAGATAATGCGATATGCGTTATTGCTAAACGGTGGCATCTAGAACCTTCCAGATGCAATAAAACTCAGGATTTAACGATCGTAACGTTTGCGCGTAGTTATTCTACACTCTTCTATATTTAAATCAAACCCCTTAAATTATAAAACGCTTTCCGCCTGAAAGATGTTTTACATCATACACACACAAAAAAATTACTCAACTACCATTTACTTTGGGTGGCTCTTGGGCATTGTACAGACTGAACATTGTACCAAAAAGAAATTTAAAAAATAACGGCTATATATTAACATATATCACAAAAGAACTGTCAATCACGCGCCGCTGTAATATTTGTTAAATTAATTCACACACACACACACACACACACACACACACACACACACACACAATATATATATATATAGCATTTCAGTCTCTCAAGTGGTGTGACGTCATAGAACCGCATAGCAAATTTACGACCTTCCTTTGCTATTCGGCGAATGTTATCGTCGCATAGCAATATTTTATATCAACACAAGATAATATCATCATTGATCGTGGATGTCTTTATATTAACGCTTCTGGAACCTCTCTGAAGATGACTCATGTGAGCTGAAAGCTTAGAACCAGCATAATAAAGATTATCCAAATTTTGGAGAATTTTTGTCTATTTTCACCTGAAATTAAAGTCAATATACGATGTTTAGAACGGCCGATGATTATGCATAATAGACATTCATTGTCTGTTATATTTAACAGTATATGTTTAGAAAATATATATATAAATATATACCTTGACGAGTGCGCGCGACAAACCTTTGGTTGGCATTATATATATACAGGGTGGTCCAAAATTACTGATAACATTTATTTTGACATTGCACATACAATCATATTTACTAATCCAATTATTACAATTAAATCTTATTGTGCACAATATATCAAAGGCGCTTGAATTTTAACAAACGTTCTCCGTCATAATTTGTCCAACTTTGAAGTCTACCTTTCACGTTTCGACAAGCATTTTGTGTATTAACGTTTTAAAATTCATCACTTATATAATTTTTCAAATCACCATCACTTCTTGGTTTTTGACTACAAACTTTGTTCTTGACTCTTCTCCAAAAGAAAAAAGTCCATTGGGTGTCAAGTCAGGTGAAGTTGTTGGATTAATAGGCTGGACTTCTTCAGCCAATCCTTTTCTCAGGAAATGTTTCCTTAAGGTACTTACGGACTGATCTTGATATAATATGGAGGCGTCTTATCTTGCTGGAACCGAAACACAAACCACATATTCCATCTACTTCTGGACTACCCTATCTATCTATCTATCTATCTATCTATCTATGGATAGAATGATATCCAGTATCCAAAGAAACACTATTCTTAAAGAAATTCTCAATACAAAGTAGAACTAATAATATTTATTTAGAAATTATAACATATATATGGGATTGGGTTAGTTTTTAACATTTTGAAACTCTTTAACTTGAAATAAACCTCATCACTTGATAAGACAAAAATATTGTCGAAACAAAATAGCTACTTTTGTAGTGATATTATAACATATTTATGTTATAATTTCTAATTAAATATTATCTATCTATATATCTGTTAGAAGGGGTTTTAAGACTTGTTTCACCCTTTAAAGTTTCATCGGAACTAAAGTGATTACACGTTCAAATAGAAAAAGGAACGCTAAAATTAGAAATATTAATTTTTTTAATATATGTTTGCGTATATAATCTGATTTAATTTACTTTTTTTCGTCTGTTTTCATCACGTTTGTTATTAAATATCCTACAATGTTATCCTAAAGGTTCTACCAAGAATGGTGAGAAGTTGTAAGAAACTTTTGTTTTTATCATTTTTGTTATAGCATATTCTACATTGTGATCATAAAAATGTTCTAGCATAATGAAGATATTGTATTATCGCTTTCCTTTTATCACGTTTGTTATTAAATGTCCCACATTGTAATCATAAAAGCTCTACTAAAAATGGTTAAATATTGTAAGAATCTTGACGTTAAGTTACAGTGGATGATCTAGTCACGAATGCTGTTTCCGTGAATTTTATCTTTTAGTTGAAGTAGCATTTTTTAATCATAACTAGGGACTCTTTTAAAAAACAGAAAAAAATTAAATTTAAAATAGCAGAGTTTTTTCCTTCATGCGTATGTGTAATCACTTTAGTCCGGAGAAGTCACACAAAACTTTTTCCACTTTATCATAGATTTTCCTAAAATTGCTTTGATATATACACTACTGTGCAAAAGTATTAGGACAAAAACTATTTTATCTCATAGAGGTATCAAAATAAAGTTTAAAACCACCCCTGTCCTAACACTTTTGAACACTACCGGTACTGTGCAAAAGTATTAGGACAGGGGTGATTTTCCTAAAAACTCACTAAAATTCAAATATAGGATAAAAAGCCAAACTTTTGTAAGAATTGTCTAACTAAAAAGGAAGAAGGAAGGTTTTGGAATTTGAATTGGCCCCCAAAAAGCCCTGATCTTAAACCTATTGAACATCTATGGGATATTTTGGATACAAAAATTGATAAATCTAATGTTACTTTGCATGGCACACTTTGGGAACAAATACAATCTGATAGATACCATTAGATATATTGAAGAAGCTCATGATGTCAATGCCAGACAGAATGAAAGCTGTAATCAAAAACAAAGGCTATTATACTAAATATTAAATTTACTTTGTAACAAGTATTTTTTTCTTGTTAAATCATTTGTGGAGTAAATAAAAAATTACTTTTATTAAATTGTTTATTTTTTGTCAATATGCCTCATAAAAGATAAAATAGTTATTGTCCTAATACTTTTGCACAGTACAGTATATATATATATATATATATATATATATATATATATATATATATATATATATAACAAACTGCCTTAAACAATACTGACGTCATTGTGCGAACCTGAAAAACATTTCGGCCAACACTTTTCAAAGGTTTTCGTTGGCGTTATTATTAATAACAAAGACGGACACACGAAAAAAAAAAACAACAAAAATTTACTTACACGAAGTGGGGAAAGGAGGTGTTCATTTAAAAGTTAATTTTAATCGAAATAATTAAAATGTAAGGTGGGTGTAAATACACAGGTTCACAACGAGCTCCATCTTTCCCGCCTTTTTGTAAGTAAACTTTTTTTCTGTGTCCAACTTTATTATTAACAATAACGTCAGCAAAGCCCTTTGAAAAGTGTTGGCTAAAAGGTTCCTCAGATTCGCACAATGGCGTCAGTATTGTTTAAGCCAATTTGTTGTTTCTGAGGATACAAATCTCTGTTTATATTATAAATTATAGTTTAGAACATGTAAAACTTATAATTTACTACAAAAGTGTACATTTTGTTTCGACATCGAATTATTAGCTACCTAAAGAGACATTGGTCTTTCGATGTCGAAACAAAATGTACACTTTTGTAGTAGATTGTATTTTGTACATGTTCTAAATTATAATTTATAATAAATATTCATAAATCAAGTTTTATATTGAGCACTGTTTTAAATTAATGTTTTGAACGTTGTTAATGCTTTCTTTGCTTTTTATTCACTTATATATATATATATTAAATCCAAAATGATGATCAGATAGGTAAATCCCAGAAATCCGATCCTATTTATATTAATTTCATTAATATATAAATTGATCAAGGTGAAGGGCTCGAAGCAAATATTACATTCTATTTACAGAAACAAAAATAAAAAAAATTCGATATTGAATCCGTTGGATAGCCATTTCTACGAGGAAATCCTCGCTTCTTCAGCAACGGCGAAACGAAAATTTTATTTACTCAAATTCAAATGTGTTACAAGACTTAATACCAGGGAAGGCAATGTCTTCTAATATGAGACATAGGTAACTGTCTGCTTTCCACTTCTTACTTCCTTACATTCAAAAATTGTTAATTCCACCCCATTTTATTTTCTTGTGTATAGATGATTTTTTTTACTTCTATCGGTATAAAATCTTGTAATACATTTGAATTTGAGTAAACAAAATTTTGGTTTCACCGTTGCTGAAGAAGTGAGGATTTCCTCGTAGAAATGGCTATCTAAAGGATTTAATATCAAAATTTTTGTTCTACTTTATTTTATATATATATGTTTCTCTCTGTCTCTCTTTCTCTCTCTCACGCACGAACATATATATATATATATATATATATATATATATATATATATATATATATATATACCAATAAATTAGAATCCGTAACTTTACAGTAATCAAAATAAACATAAATATTCAAAAATGTCAACAAACAGAACCTAAATCCGTTAAAATCTGGCGGAATATGTCGTCGGATAATGGGGAAAAAAAAAAGAAACCAGCGGAACAAGAACAAACAGTCAAGCATCCGCAGGAAAGAAAAAAATAGCCCAAAACAGAACCTAAACACCAGAAAAAGTGCTCGATACGAAAGTACGAAAATACAGTATTAGAGCAAAAACACGAAAAAATCTATAAGTGAACCACAACCTACCGCGGTTTCACCCTACGGATCGTCAGGGAACGAGGGCTCAATTATAGATTTTTTCGTATATATATATATATATTTCGTTATAGATGTTCTTACTTTTACTTGTTATTGTTATTATAGATATTGTTAAACTAAAAATGCTTTTAATTAATCATCACAGAGAACCTTTTCTATCTGCCATCCACAAGGCTGATGCCAAACTTCAGGAGAGCAACACTCTACGCTTTCTTGGACGTAAAGTTTCCCGACATCAAGTGGAGCGGCTATATCAAATAAACTGTTTTGTCTAAAGTTAGGAAATTTGATTCACTGTGTCATGCACAAAATCTTTACTCTTCGGAATTCTTCAGACACATTCAACAATTTACCATTCTTCTGTGCATCAAATATTGTTGTAATCTGCTGTATAGTTGGAGCTGTCTCTTACAAAGTTAAAACCTGGGAGAAGGAGGCAGGTACATTCTGGAGCTCTAAAAGAAGCCAACCATTTTCTTTTACCATCTTTCACCAAGATGAGTGACAAGAGTCTGAACAATGTAAATAGTATAAATAGTAACTTACAAATATTTTTTCTTTTTTTAATAAAAAAAATTTCTTATCGAATATTTTCTCGATTTTGAGTAAATCACCCCAAACGCATATATCCCCAACTAATGTTTAATCGATATCCACACCAATCAACACCACCCCTTGCCAAATTCTTGTTCGCTTGCACAAGTCCAGGTGGTTATGAATAAAATTATGCAAAAGAAATCGAAGTGGGTCAACATTCGTGTGTCAAGGTCTCAGCAGGTCAGGAGAAATAAACAAGCGTGACCGTTGCTCACGAATAACTGGAGGCTTTTTCTTCAGCTTTTCATCCTCTGTAGAGTAATAGCATCACTTTTAATCTTCATCCAACCAAACTTGAATTTTCTCTAGCTTTCTTATTGTCTCGTCTGCGGCCCAATTGATAAAGACTCTGGCTGATTTCAACTAATACTGAATATAATATTTGATCGTCAGAATCAAATGTCTAGTTTGCATTCCAACCGCTCAATTACTATAAATATCTACTAGAATATATGTGTATTTAAGAATAATCTGTAATATTATTGGTCGCTGTCTGGCATCTTGGTCTCAGTCACTTTTTTTATCTCTGTAATACAGCTAAGCAGAGTTTGACAATATTTTCATGGTAATTGTGTAGATCTGATTTTCATCTTTGGTTCCTCCACTTCAATAGATTTTCAGTATGGTGCAGTGGATATCAGTTCAGAACGAGAAATTGAAGAGCCGAGTTCGAATTCGAGTTGAATTCGTCGCATTCCCACACACGCAAATAACCTCGGGAAAGATTTGAATCCATCGTTTCTCCCTCCAGTTATGGGTTAAAAAGCATGGCAGATAGGGTTTTTAAGCCTAGGTTGGCTACCAGTCTACCGCAGAAAGTAATAGCAACCTACTGCGGGAAAATCTAGCCAGACAGTCATGTTTATTTCGAGACATGGTCGCTCAGGCGTCTATCATGTAGCCCACTTAACTGACTAACTGAACGGATTTGCAACTAGGTTTCATAACGTTACTTTTGAAATTGCTAAGTTTAACCGTAAGTTCAATGTTTCTTCCCCCGTGACTTGTAGACCTTTATTCCAGTTTCTTGGTTTCCTTTCAACAAAAATATTTAAAAGTTTAAAGGCAACATCAATCACCAACCATCATCTGTTATCTCAATCTAACCTGTTCTTTTATTGTCCTTTGTCTCAGTTTCTTTGTACGCTCTGTAAAAGCCGGCCTCGAAAAATTAACACTCACCGGACACATTGAAGCAAAAAGAACTTAAAGATTTAGACTGATGTATGTACAAGGCGAAAATAAACGATAAGAGTTAAAAGAGCAATAAGAGATAGGAACGTGTGGAGAGATATGATCCCCATGCTTCTGAAGAGATATGGCATATAAAGCAGTGGTTTGGGTCGATAAGCAGTAGTATTTTAGGCATTTCATCAATGCCCTCTGTTGAATGCTCGTATAATTTGCACTGGCTAGTGAATATTTCACTTCGAATATTTGATTAATCAATTCATAATCCAAACGCATAAAAGATTGGTTATGAACTTCAGTAGAAAATGAACTGTGCAAACAAATTGGTATGAGCTGATCTGTTAAGAGTTTATATATAAAAAAAAAACTAATAATTTCTATTACCACTTTTACAATCAACAGCAGAATTAAATTAAGTTACACATACAACTACCGTAGACATGATCATCTACGTATGATATGTTTCAAGAATATTTTACGAGCACAAAATAGAGCAGTTCAAATTTCTATAGAGCGATTTCCTGACTTACGGTAGAATTAAAACGTACCTGCGATATTCGGTGAAAAAGCACTTATTCACTCATCTATGCTAATGGAAAAATAAACTAATAATCTATGACATAACAACACTTTTCCATTGCGGATATTAACATAGTTCAGACTAAATAACACATAGAGGGTATAAATATTAGGTTGTCCCAAAAGTTCGTAAACACTTGCGAAATGGGTCTATCTGATCCAGCACAATCGTGACAAGCGATGGGTTCAGAAAGAGCAAGAGACACCATCGGTTCCAAAACAAGATTGATTTGGTCAGAAAAGCCATGTTGTGCGTTTGGTGGAACTTTAAAGAAATCGTGCATTTTGAGTTGGTTCCGAATGTTCTTGCCATCAGTGCCGAACTTTACTGTCAGCAACTTGAGCGGGTCTACAAAAATTTGAAGCAAAAGTACCCGGCTCTGATCAACCGAAAGCGCGCTTTGATGCAGCAGGATAATGCCAATACACACACCGCCAAGAAGACCAAAGACAAGTTTGAAGAGCTGAACGGCATTGAGGTTCTTCCACATCTAGCTGTGCTCCATCAGATTACGGCATTTTCCGCTCAATGCAACACTTTCTGAAGGGCCGCCGATTCGACTCGTTTGATGAAGTCGAGGAGGCGTGTCAAGATTTCTTCGATTCAAATCCGGCTGAATGGTACTTTGACCAGATCCGAAAGCTTGCAGAAAGATAGCAGAAAGTCTTGAAAAATGATGGTCTTTATTTTGAGCAATAATCTTTGCTGTTTTTGCGAGTAAAATTTCAATTTTTTGCAAATGTTTACGAACCTTTGAGACAACCTAATATAATGCATGCAATGAAATAAAATTGTTTTAATCTACTTGGTTATTAATTGCTAGTGATGTTATTGGCTCTCGATAGATGAGATGACGAGGCGTAATTTCTCGTCTCTTTTGTACTACTCAGTCATAGCAGTAAGTCCGAGGAAGAATATAAGTAAACATAACAGCCTAAAATGCACATTAAGAATTAGAAATACCAAAATCAAACACGTAGAACAATTTAAATATTTGGTAAGTGTTTTACAAGATGGTCAAAGTGCGGCACGGAAATCCAAAAGTGCTATGGGATAGCGGTAAAATCCTTCCAAAAGCTAAGCAAAGTATTAACAAACGCAAACATATTGTTAGAAACAAAGAATTTAACTGTTACGTAATATCAATTCACCTATATGTCAGTGTATGCTGTACAATTTCATTACGGATGAACAAGAGAAACAGATAGAGGAAATTTCTAGTGCACTTAATGAGGAAACAGGGCTTAGGAAATTTGATACTCACAGAACAGATTGAAAGTAAGACAGACAAAAGAAAGTAACAAATAACCTACCTAGAGAAATTGAGTAAATGCATGGAAGAACAGGGATTAGGAGAGATTAAAAAAACCGTCGATATTTATTAAATTCTACAAAGGATAGGTAATTGGACAGAATCATGAAACATTTTAAAGGGGAACGACAGGTACAGAAAATGATATAAATTTCGTTCTTACTGTAGATCTAATTCAGCACAGATTAACAACCACACCTAACAATAAAATAGATTAATTATTGCAATAATAACCAAAATAGTTGTCTGAGCGGTTTCCTTATGAGGAAAAGTATAGCATTTAATGAATGAGAAGCCAGTATCACTGAAATTTATAAAATATTTTTCTTAAAATTTTTTTCATGAAAATAGTTTTATCGCGTCCAGTAGCTGTTATCGTCCTTTCCAATATTGGTGAGGGTTTCCTTCCTAACTTTTTTGAAGTATTGTGGAATGTTAACATCCTAATTCCGTCAGTATCTTCTCTTTGAGTTAAATATTTTGTAGTGGCCTGTGGTAGGATAATGGCTATTAAATTTCAATGCCTCTAAAACGAAGCTGTTATCAACTAACCACCATAGACAATCGCATCTACCTCCCATTAGCATGGGACAGGCTAGCCTCCCAGAGAGTAAAATACTACGCCTCCTTGGCCTTACACTTTCGACGGACCTCAAATAGAATGACTATATCGAATCCATTGCCAAATCTGCCGCTATGAAAGTCGGCTCTCTGTGCAGGGCCCGGAAGTTTTTCCCACCTGAATCTATTCTGCACATATACAAATCTACCATCCGCCCGTGTATTGAATATTGCTGCCATATCTGGTCGGGTTCCCCTGCTGTTCTCCTTGGTCTTCTTGACAAAATACAAAGGAGGAATCTGTAACGTGGTTGATACTGACCTGGCAGACCGGCTGCAACCACTCTCTCACCGGCGTGATGTGGCTTCCCTGTGCCTCTTCTACAAGTACTTTCATGGCTACTGCTCCGATGAGCTTAGATCACTGGTGCCGCCTAAGCACGAATTTACTCGAGATACTAGATTAGCAACTAGGTCCCACCCTTTTACAGGTAAACAAATAAGATGTAACCGTAAATTCTACTCCAACAGCTTCTTTTCTCGCACTTCCCGCATGTGGAACTCACTTCCACAAGTCTGATTTCCCGACAGCTACAATCTCCAGGTGTTTAAATGTAGGGTCAACAGACACCTCCTATCACACTAACTCCCAATTATTCTCAGAAGGCTCTCATCTACCCAACCCTCATACTCAGTATCCCTACCCGCCAATCACCCACCCTCTGACATTTTCTATATTTAATCATCCTTTCTTCACTCTATGTAGCCCCCTGCGCAGTAGTGGTAGTGACATGCCTTGCTCGGGGTGAAACGCTTATAAAAAAAAATTTCCTTGCATGTTAGACCCATACAAAAACTGGTAATAAACCTAGTAATGAGCCAACCTGATGCCTGAAAAATCAAAAAGTATTTGAAAATGAAAGGCAGGACACCAAATGATATCTATGAGAACAGAGTACAAACAATTACTGAGGACTCTCATTTCTATACAATTGCAAAAAAGCAAGCTACAGAATTCATGCGACATCACAGGAGATAATCCTCGTTCGTACCGTCGAAAAAAACCTGAAACACTGCTGTTGATACAAAACCCAGTATAATTTTGGATGAAAGACGTTTCATTTAACTAAGCCGAATAGACATTTCGTTTCGTACCATTTTAATTGAGATTTTAGTAATGAACAAAACGGGGCTTCACTGAGAACTTGGGAATGAGCAAGATGAATTTTACTGAAATCTTGAGAATGAGCAAGATGGCGTTTCATTGAGAACTTGGAAATAAGTAAGATGGGTTTCCAAAATTATGACACTAGAACACAAGCTGAAAATGTTGCAATTCCAGGACACATCTAACTCGTTGCCAATATGACCCTGAGACTTTTTACCGAAAATTATTAACTCAAGATGAAACCTAGGTTTGCCACTTTGAATATGCATAAAATATTAAAACAAAGCAGTAGAAACACTTCCATTCTATATTCACAAAATATTCAAACAACAAGTGATTGTTGGCAAGGTGATGACTTCTGTGTTTGGCATTCTGTAGGCTTAATTATGATAGGCTACCTAGGAAAGAGAAAAGAAAACCATTAATGGCCAGTACTGCTCATCAGGAAGTAATCAAGTCGAAACGCAGAGGGAAGCAGAGAGCATGTATTATCTTGTTCTATGATAATACGATCATTCACACTACTCAGGTGCAATAATCACCTTTGAATGTAGATTTGAATTACTACCCAACCCTCTTACAAAAGATTGCTTTTTTTGCTTTCATCATATTTCAAACCTTATGCGGTTTCCATTATAGAATCAATGATGAGATCATATATACTTTGGGAGAGCTTTTAGGGGGACAGGATGTTACCTTCTTCTGTGGTGGGCTTGCAATATTTAAGCATTATTGGACCAAATGCGTTTATGTCAAAAGAGAATATATAAAAATATAGTGAAAACTGTTTTGTTTGTCCATCTTCTTCTGAGTGAGATTTAGAACTGTTTAAAAGATCTTCGTAAAATATTAAAGTAATATGTTCATGTGGCTGTCTTTTTTTTATAAAGTAGCTGTTCTTTGGAAGAGACTTTCAGAATAAAAAATTCTTACCACTGAATACGTAAGGCAAGAGAAGGATTCAAGACTACAGATGTAGCAAGGTAGTTTTTGGCTTGTAACGTTTGAATCAGTGGCACTAAAGAACGAAAGTCCTCGGAATATTTGCGATGGAGGTACAATATGCTTTCAGTGTTGACTCTTGGGGGAAGTGCTGAAAAGTATAAGAAAAAAATGTAATCTTAGCAGCATTAGCATACGATTATTAAGTCGTTAATCTTAACATTTCACTTAAATACAACTGATAACCGTTTCTTTTTAGTGATACATAATTTTCAGCGTTCTTATTCATGTGTCGTGGTTACCATTATTAAGATACATGAATTGTTTGTTGCTTTCCATATCCGCTGGTAAACGAAATCATAATAAATCTAAAATGCAGATAAGGTGAGTCCAGTGGATATGAAAGCAAATTATTGCCACAAACAGTTCCCACTGGTAGCACTAATAATGCAATTCCATGTTTAGAACGTCTATTGAGAATCAAGTTAACTCTAGACCTCAAATGCAACTCATATATATTATTCGTCGCTGAAGATGATGAAGATTCTAGTGCATCGGAAAGTACCACACGCCTTTTGCAAGATTTGAATTTTCTAGAGACAGATTAGATCAAACCATATGTATTGCTGCCGTGTCATGGCTAGAAATTCAGGTTTTGGACTTGATATATCATTGTTAAAGTCAAATCAGACAAGAAGTAGTGTATTGCTGTCTTATCTAGACTAAAGCTTCACAAAGTAATTGACACCTTCTACCATGCATTAGTCAGAGTGGACCAAAAATTGAGCATTTGCTGTCATATCTGGTGAGAAGATTCAGAAAGCAACTGATTCCTTCTGCCAGATTTGATCTTTGCAAAGTTCTGATATAGAAAAGAAAGAATCATTAGAGATGGGCAAATGAAAAAGAAGTATTAGTAAGAGATAAAAAAACGAAAAAGCATTACAAATGGGCAAAATAAAAGAGAAAAGAAGTATTAGAAATGAACAGAAAGAAATAAAAAGTGTTATGGTGACTTACCCATGTGACACATGAACTCGCTCAAATTATATATAATCAGCAGTTCTGCTTTGCAGAGTGAGAGTCAATCCGATTTGCCTCTCATTTACATCTTAGTTGCGTTTCTGTCCTCAGGAGGATTACGGCTGGTTGCATGTCTGTCCGAGGACGAACATGTAGCTGACAAAATTTGTACTGAAGGGTGCAAAATTCCAGGTGGCCATTACCCCAGGCTTTATCTCTCCCTCGAGAGGGGACTGTTTATTGTTAGACACCTGAAGCGTCCCCAAAGGGGAAGTGACTAGGGTGTTTGAAGAATTTTTCTACGGTAATGCCGATATACCCAACTAAAAAACTGACCTTGTGTCGCATCCGTTGCATTGTGGATGCAACAGTAGATATTGAGAGCGAAATTTATTCCAACGGATAATTGTGACAGCCGGACTGACAGTCGCGCTAATAATCTCTCATTGGTATATGTTTGTACTACTGTCCTTGTTAAATACATTTGTTTAGCTCTAATCCTTTTTTGTGTTTTAATTTCTGGTCCCGACAAGGCCGCAACTACTTGGCGAAGAGTTTAGAATAAATAGCATAAGAAACAGACAAAAAGAAAAAATAAAGAAGCATTAAAATTGATAGAAAGATAGAAGGTATCATAAGAAATGGAAAGAACCAAAGAAAGACAAGAAATATTAGAAATGGAAATTAAAAGAAAAATGGTTTAAAACGATATAGAAATATAAAACCGGAATACAAAAGAAAAAGACGCATTAGAAATAGAAATGTTAATTGAAAAGGTGGAACCAATAAAGCATTAGAATCTAAATGTAAATAAAATAAAGAAGAATTAAACGGAAAAGATTGAGAATCGAGAAAAATAAGAAACGGAAAATGCGACACAGAGATCCGAAGGCGAATTGGCATGACGAAGGAAGCATTGCAGAAGTTGAATAAAGTATTAAGAAACAGGACAATTTCGCTAGAAACAAAGAAGAGAGTACTGGATTGCTATGTGATGTTGGTTCTTCAATATGTCAGTGAATGCTGGACAATATCATCAAAGATGAAGGAAAAACTTGAAGCAATTGAAATGTGGTTCTATAGAAGTATACTGGATATAAAGTGGGGGATCAGCTCTATAATACAACCAATATATAAACTGACCCCTCACATTGTGGTCACAGCAGTTTCTATGCATTTATATCCCTAAGATCCAAAAGCACAAGGATGCATTCCAGGAACTGAGTAAAGTATTAAGAGACAGGAAAATTTCACTAGAAACAAAGAAGAGAGAACTGGATTGCTATGTGATGTTGGTTCTTCAATATGGCAGTGAATGCTGGACAATATGATCAAAGATGAAGGAAAAACTTGAAGCAACTGAAATGTGATTCTACAAAAAGGTGCTGAGAATATCATTGATCAAGCACATGAGCAATAATGAGGTTTTAGAAAGGATGGAAACAAAAAGAAAATTAATACTGAGCATCAGGAAGAGGCAGCTAAAGTTCTTGGGACATGCAGTGAAGAAAGAGGGTTTGGAGAACCTGATGCTAACAAGCCAGACAGAGTGAACATGAGACAGGGGAAAGCGACGGATAAACATATTTGAAGGACCTAATCAAGTGGATGATGGAACGAGGTTGCATGGTTTAACAGGAGAAGGTGTGCTAAGCGCCACCAGGAATAGGGAGAAAAAATAAATGAAAATGTTGGATTTGTTTTAACCGTTTTAGATGCAATTTGTACGGGTTAAATTACTACTCAAGTTTCGGTCATACATCACACTTATTCTACGTGACACTTACTCTTTATTATTTTATTCCATTTTTATTTCTGTTTGTTTTACGCATTCAAATCTTGATTGGTTGCGTCTTCAGTGTTAATCTGGCTATATATCATTTTCAATTGACAATTTTATGCAACTAGATTGATTCGAGAGAAAATTGGTTGCAATTTCTCACTGTTGTAAATGAATCTAGATGTTTTTGTTTCAGTGACCAGAATGTCAGGCAAAAAAGGCATTATCTATTGAAAAGGAAGGCCTTTTCAATAGATGATACTTTTCTGCTCTTACAATCTTCATGTGGCAATGTCTAAGTGCGACTCTTAACTTCAAACAAGAAAAATATTCACGAATTTTAAAAGAAAACATATTGATTAAAATTAAAGGCACAAAATTTTTTACAACAAAAAATTCAACATTTGACTTTTCGATTAGCATTTCTTGCATTTTAATTTTAGTTCCTGTTCATAACAATTTTCTCAAAAGTAGACGTAATTTGAAAAAAAGCAAGAAAGAAAAACCAACGACTGACTTTTCGGTTCGCATTTTCTTCATTTTAATTTCAGTTGATTTTTATAACAATTTCCACAAAAATTGTATTTTGAAAAAAAAACAAAAAGCAAGGAAAGAAAAATCAACAATGGACTTTTGGATTAGCATTTCCCTTTATCTTAATTTGGACTGATTCATTTAGCACAAGGGCGAAGGGCCACTAAATGTAAACAATTACCAAATTTACTTCTTCACCCGAAATTTGAAAAGATTATAGTTATAGTGATCGGGGAGGAATCCAATCAGCAATCTCTACCACACAGAAGCGGTTTGGGGGTAGAAGATGTCCGAGTGGAAACCCTTTTGCATACCAATGAAATACGAAAGGAATGAGAACAGTTTGACCCACTGAACATGGCATCACGTTTTTTTTATATATAAAGATGAAAACTAGTGGAACTGACGAATGTAGTTCGTCAGAACATTTTCTATTGGAATATTGACAGCGTATCGAGAGGCTTGAAACGTTTCATGTTAGTTGTAGGGTTTAGAATCATTAATCATCTACAAGTCGATGCAAACGCTTTGAAATCTGTCAAGGCTGGAAAGTGAAGATTGGACAGTTCCAGCTCAGATATATTAGCAACTAGCAATTTAGCCCGGCGTTGCTCGGGTGTAATGAAAGCTTTAAAACTAATCCATGGTCTTGGAGCTCAAACTAAAAAGCAATAGTTGTTTCCAGTTAAAGCGAAACCGTAGATTGAAAGAAAAATGAATGGATGTAAGTCAAATTTTGATTTCCTTTGAATAAATATGTTTTTTCGTGGTAAACTGGATTTTGAAGTTTAAATAAGTCCTTTGAATAAATGGTATCATGGCTGAGACTAAGAACTAAAATTATACCTACTTAGAGCAAACCCGAAGCAAAAAACAAAAATAAAAGGGCTGAAAAAATACAGACATACTGGCAGATAAACAGACACACAAACAAACATCTTGCCTTTCATATATATATATATATATTATCGATTTTCTGCACTATTGTGAAAACTGCAACCTTGAAACTTCTGAATATCGTTTCTTATGTCTTTGTCTATGAGTGTATCAAATTTGATAAAATCGGACCACTTCTTCTATAACCCGATTTTTTCGATTATCGATTTTCGATATTTATCGGGGGTACCTCGACACAAAACCGAGCTAAGAACATTCGCAGACACTTCAAGAAAATCCGTTCAGCCGTTTCGGAGTCTATAGGTAGCGGACACACACACACACAGAGACAAAGTTCTATTTATTATATAAGTTTAGATACTCCATTTTTGATCTGATATAAATCATGATCATAAGCACTTTTAAAATACATCATGAGGAAAATCTAACGAAATAAATAACAGAATACAGGAACAGACATTTTTCAACTTTTCTATTCGCTGAAAAATGCTGTGCTATCCTCAATGGGCCAGACAGATTGGGGGAAGTCTCAGCGGCGATGATAGAAATCGCCGACAAAGATTTAACAAGGCAGTGGTGAAGTAAGGTTTTAAAAGTAGATTAAAGCTGGTGAAGAGGGAAGCCTATATTCGTAAGAGTGCAAAATGATGTTAAGATGGCATCTCAGACAGTCATTGCTTTCTGAAGACACACGTGGTGCCATAGATAAAGACGAACAGAAAACAAATGCTTCCGTAAAAGAGAAGAGTTTTTTTTCAAGACTCTATCACAAATAGTCTATCAAGATTTATCAAAAGAAACTAATAAATATTCAAATAAAATTGGTTTAAAGTCCACTAATTCCGTGTAGAGGCTGGTTGATTGCTTGATCTTTACCCGACTGAAAATTCTGGAGCATGAGGAAGATTTACCTTACGATCAGTAATTGAAAAGTAAACAATAAGCATTGGTATTTTTTCTGGATATTGTTTCCAGAGAGTGTCACGGGGGGGGGGGGGGGCAAGAAAAGAAGCTGTTAGCATCGAACTAGATGGTTGCATCTAGCATATATCAGCTGTAAATTGATGAGGATTAAATTCATGTTGTCTAGGTAGAATAGCAGAGCGATCATCAGAGCAATTACATAAAAGTATGTATAGAAAAGGAAAATTTTCGGTCGAAGAAAAGTGACTGAAGCTGAGACACTAAATATATTTCCCGAGGTGTTTATATCCAGACATTATTTCGGACCTTTCATTTATCAACCTTTCTCGTTATCGAAATGATATCAAGGCTAATTTCTTTACTTGGAACCTATCTGCAGACATAACCACAATTGCAAGGCCTGTTTTATATACCCTAAGGTACAAAAGGGTCTTTGTCATTTTTTTACGCAGTTCGTTAGTTTGGTATCATTTATAAAGCTTTCTATCTTGAATGTAGATGTTTGGTTAGAACACCATTTTTAAAAATTCCCTTCGGCACATCCTGCATATATTTTTCCGTTCATTCATATCTTGTACTTTTGTTTTGTAAATAAATCTTTCTGCTTTAAAAACTCTGTCAAGTGAGTTTTTGCTTTTGTCTTTGGCATCGTATCCTTTTCGGAATGAGAAAAGTTTTTAAAGCAAAGTCGAAGCAATGTCCGCATGTAAAATTATCGGAAAATGTATTTTAAGATCGTACAAACCTGGATGAAAATGTTTACAATTCTTGTTCAGCTCTTTCCTTATTTTAAACTTCCAGTTATTCGTTCTGTAAGTTCATGTTATGCATTAAAAAACATTATGCATTCAAATAGAAATGTTAGAAATTAGTTTAATATTAAACGCCAGATACCGAAAGGTTGAAACCAAGATAGGGTAATTGACTGACTTCCAAATTAAAATATTTAAATGCTCCGCAATATATATGTATTAGGCATTCTTAAATACAACTGTGTACTGGTCTAACTGATTTCTAACAAATAACTGATTAATAATTATATATATATATATGAAAAATTCACACGGACACGTTATTTCATGGTAAATCAGAATTATAGGCCTATTTCAGGCAAACCATCGTCAGCTTCCGTCTTTATTTGACAAAAGATTTTACACGAATCGTGTCAATTCTTTTGTAAAATAAAGACGGAAGCTGACGATGGTTCGCCTGAAATAGGCCTATACTTCCGATTCACCATGAAATAACGTGTCTGTCTTAATTTTTCTTATATTTGCTCTATATGTATTTAGATGAATATATGCGTAGAACTATTTTAGAGAGTTATCCTACCACTGTATGTACAGAATATTCCTTTGGATTTTTCTATACCCACAGTGCATGCTGACATATAAATATATATATTTAATTAGTTTCTCTAACTTGTTAGAGCAACTATAACTGAGTTTTAGAGTATTTCTATTAAAAATTTTGCTTAAAAGATTATTTTGGTGAAAATGTTTATCAAATAATTTAAGAAATTTATGTCTCAGTTTAAACTTAACTATCTCATTAAATGGGGGATTACACAATTCTGATTCTATTTTTCTTTCTGGAGCAATTAGATTTTTCCACAAAACTAATTTCAAAAGATCGAAACGTACAATACCTAAGAATTTTATTATATATATATATATATATATATATATATATATATATATATAATAAAATTCTTAGGTATTGTACGTTTCGATCTTTTGAAATTAGTTTTGTGGAAAAATCTAATTGCTCCAGAAAGAAAAATAGAATCAGAATTGTGTAATCCCCCATTTAATGAGATAGTTAAGTTTAAACTGAGACATAAATTTCTTAAATTATTTGATAAACATTTTCACCAAAATAATCTTTTAAGCAAAATTTTTAATAGAAATACTCTAAAACTCAGTTATAGTTGCTCTAACAAGTTAGAGAAACTAATTAAATTACATAACAATTAAATATTGAAATTATACAACAATAACAATAGTAATTCTACTACACATTTTAATTTACCCCAAAGTAAAAACTTCTGTAATTGTAGAAACCCCAACCAATTCTTCTTATCTAATAAGTGCTTAACTAAATCCCTGGTCGACATGTCCTCTATCTCCTCAGTAGAAAATCATAGGGTTATAAAAGATTATATTGGTAATACAATGAACTTTTTTAAAAAGAGTTTTTACAATCATCGCTCATCCTTTACCAATAAGGATGAGCAAAATATGACATCAATTTCTAAATATTTTTTAAAGTTAAAAGAAGAGAATAAATTAAAATTAAAAAAAATTCTCAAATAAGCCAGGATATTTAGATCGGTGAATGAATCATGTTTCCTTTGCATGCAAGGAAAAAATGAAAATTATTAAGTTCATGAAAAGTGACATATTACTAAATCAAAGGCATGAAACTACAGTAAATTATAAAAATATTAAAAAATTAACCTTACAATTATAAAATATAAGGAACTTAACTTTAGAATTTGTAAACTTTTTACAGTATTAATCTTAATATCTAAATAATTTATATTAACTATTTGATTTTTATATATTTTATTATTACTTTCTATTAAAATTATGATCTATTTAATGCCTTAAATTTTTAAATTATTAATTCTCTCTTGTTTTCTTATTTTCTGATACCATGATACCATATAACCGATATATATATATCCACCCACGTCTATTGAACAGTTGTAGAGGCTCATCCCTTGTTCCCTGTTTAGGATGTGGTTTCCGGCTTTCTCTTTTCCATTCTTTTCACTTTTCTTTTTTTTTTCAATTGGAATAGATAGACTTAACTATTGCCTGGTTCACACTCCACCCTCGTCTATTGAACAGGTGTAGAGGCTCATCCCTTGTTCCCTGTTTAGGATGTGGTTTCCGGATTTCTCTTTTCCAATCTTTTCACTTTTCTTTTTTTTTTTTCGATTGAAGTAGATAGACTAAACTATCGTCCAGTTCACACTCCACCCATGTCTATTGAACAGGTGTAGAGACTCATCCCTTGTTCCCTGTTTAGGATGTTGTTTCCGGATTTCTATTTTCCAATCTTTTCACTCTTACGTAGCCCCCTGCACAACAGTGGCGTTACCGCCTTGCTCGGGGTGATATGATTAAAAAAAGTGTCTAAAATCCACTTCCTGCTAAACTTTAAATTTCTCTCCCTCAGCCGTTTTCATTGGCTCTTTCCTCTCAGTTCTTTCCCTTTGGTTTTCCTCTTTGTTTTCTTATTTCCTGATACCATGTAACAGTTATCTATATGTGTCTAAAATTAACTTCCTGTTAAAATTTAAAATTTCTCTCTCAGCCGTTTTCATTGGCCCTTTCCTCTCGGTGCTTTCTCTCTTTGTTTCCTCTGTGTCTTTCCCTTTTCTCTTATCCTTCCCTTTCTTGATTTCTCATCTTTTTTTAATTTTTTCTGCCCACTTTTTTACACACTCTTTTTTAATATCTTCTTACCTTATACAAAAAAATTTCCCAAATAAAACGAAGTGAAGTGTTTTCTTTTTTAAAAAAGATTTTTCCGTAAAACGTTTATCACCTTCATTATTAACTACCTGATAAGAGACCTTTTTCAATGTCGAAACAAAATGTACAATTTTGTGGTCTCTTGTAGTTTGTTGTAAATTATAATAATAAATATTTATTGCTCTATTTTTATATTGAGCACTATTTTAAAATAATATTTTGAACGTTGCAATTATTTTCTTCATTCATTACACACACACACACACACACACACATATATATATATATATATATATATATATATATATATATAATCTTAGTAATAGAAAGGACTAATGAAATATCAATTCATAGCCCATAGCATTTACTTGTTAAAAGTGATCCATACATAGTAGAGCAACATTTTTTATTTTGGTTTCTATAATAAAATATTTCCTTGATACACAAGAGCATGTATACCGTTGATTTTTTTATTATAAAAACCAGTTAAAAATGCGAAAGATTTTAACTTAAACGTTGTAACCGATGGCAATATTTGTCTGAAATTTATTCCAAAAATTTAAAATTTCTCCCTCTTCGACGTTTCTATTAGCTCTTGCCTCTCTTCATGTTCTCACTTATTTTCTTCTTCACTTTATATTTATTCTGAAACTTTCCTTTTCCTTTTCTTGATTTCTCATCTCATTTTCTGATCTACTGAAGAGTAGATCAGAAAATTTCTTGTCCCCTTTTTATATTTCTTTGTCCCATTTTTATAATATCTTTTTGTCTCCTTTTATATAATATCTTTTTGTCCCCTTTTTATAATATCTTTTTATCTCGTACGGGGAAAAATAGAAAAATAAGGAAACTGTTCTTAAAAGAATTTAAAAATAATAAAAACTTGTATTACAAAAAAACTTTTATTACCACCATCATAGACAACCGCACCTACCTCCCATTAGCATGGACCAGGCTTGCCTCCCAGTAGAGTAAAACACTACGCCTCCTTGGTCTCACACTTTCAGCGGACCTCAAATGGAATGACTATAAAGAATCCATTGCTAAATCCGCTGCTATGAAAGCCCGGAGGTTTTTTCCGTCTGAATCTATCCTGCACATTTATAAATCTACCATCCGCCCGTGCATTGAATACTGTTGCCATATCTGGTCGGGTGCCCCTGCTATTCTCCTTGGGCTTTTCGACAAGATACAGAGGAGGGTTTGTAATGTGATCGATACTGACTTGGCAGACCGCCTGCAGTCTTTCTCTCACTGGCGCGACGAGGCTTCCCTGTGTCTCTTCTATAAATACTTCCATGGCTTCTGCTCCGATTAACTTAGATCACTGGTGCCCCCTAGGTTCGAATTTGCACGAGATACTAGATTAGCAACTAGATCTCACCCTTTTACAGTGAAACCGATAAAATGCAACCGCAACTTCTACTCCAACAGTTTCTTTTCTCGTACTTCCCGACTGTGGAATTCCCTTCCACATGACTGCTTCCCCGACGGCTACAATCTCCAGGAGTTTAAATGTAAGGTCAATAGACACCTCCTAACACAATAACTCACTTCCATTCTTTCAAACACTCTTCCCATCCTCCCAACTACCTACCACCGCCCTTCTGACATTTCCTATATCTAACCACTCTTTCTATTTACCTTCCCCTATGTAGCCCCAAGCGCAAAGTGGCAGTGGAATGTCTTGCTTGGGAGGAAACAATTAAAAAAAATCATTGTTAAATTTTGCCTATTCCTTTCTTTCTTTCTTTCTTTCTTACCTTTTTTCTTACCTTTTTCTTTTTCTTTTTTCTTTTTCTTTCTTTTTCTTTTTCTTTTTCTTTCTTTTTCTTTCTTTCTTTCTTTTTTCTTTCTTTCCTTTCCTTTTTCTTTCTTTCTTTCTTTCTTTCTTTCTTTCTTTCTTTTTTCTTTCTTCCTTTCCCGTAATATTACTTTCATCAATTATGAATTAAACCCATTTTATTTTTGATCCTTACATTTTTAATTCTTAATTCTAAGTTTTACCTTTAAATTTTTCTTTTAATTTTTCTTTCATCTTTATTTTAGATTTTAAAATTTTAATTTTTGTTACATTTTTATGTACATGTAATATTTAAATTTTTAAAACTTAATATTTACGCCCATTTGATTTCTTCTTTCTACATTTTATTATTTTTTATTTTAATCTTAAATTTAGATTTAAAATATTTATCCACATGTAACCGTAGCATATCTAAATGTTTAATCTTGTTATTAAAAAAGCAGTAGCTTAAATTTATAAGATTTAATTCCCATGAGCATCGAGTGAATTTAAATTAAAATCTTTTAAAATGTCAGTTTAAATAAACACCTGATGATTGCATAACGAGTTGTGCCATGTACGTAGGATAATATATACATCCATTAATATATATATATATATATATATATATATATATATATATAATACAGCTCTGTTCATACATTGAGCACTGTTTTATTAAGACCTGAACAATAATACTATACATATGTATATCCTATTCTTATGTATATTTATCAATTTATGTCACCATATATATATATATATATATATATATATATGTAGTCATCTGCAGACAGATCTGTTCCGCTGTATCACAACTCATCAGTACGATTAGACATCCGATTGCTTTTTATCCTGGATTGAAACCAGACCGAATTGGCGCCAGTCAGCAATTCTACCTCTAAGCTACGGGCTCTCGGTAGAAGGAGGCAGACTTTTTAGCGTGTATATTATCATTATACACGCCCAAAAGCTGAGAGTGTTCTAATTCATTGCTGAATGAACAATGCGTAAATGCCAAAGTAGCTACTTTTTTTCAAAGTCTACCATTCTTTCAATCAGGGTATGTGTGTGTGTGTGTGTGTGTGTGTGTGTGTGTGTGTGTGTGTGCGCGCGTGTGCGAATGGTTACGTGTGTGCATGTGTGTAAGTGTATGCGTCTGTGTGTGTACGCGTAGAAAGAGAGAGAGAAAGAGAGAGAGAAAGCGAGAGAGAGAGAGGAAGTACGAGAGATTGCGATTGTTGATCAGGTTTATTACTAAATTTTGACCGATTTACGTAGAATTTGCTCTGATAGTCATTGGAATGGCTCAGATATATTATTTATGAGCCACTGGATATGATACAAGTGTCAGAAATCTTGAATACCAACAAGAACCAATATCACGTGGCCACTTCCAAGTTAACTTTTGCAGTATTTTCAGCGGCCTAAGTATATATATATATATATATATATATATATATATATATATATATAATGATTAACTGTTGATGAAACATTGCTATGCCACTATGACGAAGAAATTAAACAACAGTTTATTCAGTTGTCGCACCTTTCCATTGTCATCCTCTTTAAAACCGAAATGTCGACAGAAAAACACATGCACATAATGAAAGCATTTTGATCATTGACTATACTATGAACGTCAAAAGAGCTGGCGCCAAATACTGCCGACTGAAGAAGATGTTGAGAGAAAAGCGGCCCCAAAAATATGCTCACAAGGAAAAAACAATAAATGAAAGCATTTTATATGGTTTTCCTTCCTGAAAGCCAAGGCTCCTGTATTAACAGATGTTGCTGAAAGGGTCTTTCATGTTGTTGAGATAAAAATCAAGTGTCGGTTATTTCTTTCGATTGCGTTTGTCAGGGTTTGACATGCTGATTTTCTTCACAATGCCAAATGGTACCTTATTTTAGGACAATTTTATCTGCCTATATTTCTCAGAGGAGACATTGCAATTATATAAACTAATTACATTGTTCGGACTGTTGTCATCATTTTTGTCACCACATTCACATTAAACATATGTTTATATTTCTGACAGGAGGTATTGCAATTATTTACTCTATTTTAATTGCTTGGGTTTTTCTCCTAATCTTTGATGCCATATTCGCATTCAACAAATTTTTATATTTTTAAGAGATGTTGCAATTATTTATACTACTTAAATTATTTGGACTGTTCTCCCTATTTTTGTTGCCATATTCACTTTCACCATTTGTCTACATTACAAAGAGGAGTGATTGCAATTATTTACACTATTCACATAGTTCGGACTGTTCTGCTCGTATTTATTGTCATATTCACCTGCAATATCTGTCTATATTTTTGAGAAGAGGTATTGCGATTATTTACACTATTCCCATTGTTCGGACTGTTGTCCTCATCGTTGTTGCCATATCCATCTTCAAGAACTATCTATATTTCTGAGATCAGGTATTGCAATTATTTACACTACTTAATGATTACAAATTCTTCTCCACATTTTTGTAGCCATATTTAACTTGAACACCTGCCAATAATTATAAAAAGAGGTACAATAATATACACTATTTACATTGTCCGGACTGTTCTCCTCATCTTTGTGCTTCATATTCACCTTCATTATCTGTCTATATTTCTGAGATGAGTTGATGTAATTTTTACACTATTTACATTGTCCGGACTGTTCTCCTCATCTTTGTGCTTCATATTCACCTTCATTATCTGTCTATATTTCTGAGATGAGTTGATGTAATTTTTACACTATTTACATTGTCCGGACTGTTCTCCTCATCTTTGGGCTTCATATTCACCTTCATTATCTGTCTATATTTCTGAGATGAGTTGATGTAATTTTTACACTATTTACATTGTCCGGACTGTTCTCCTCATCTTTGGGCTTCATATTCACCTTCATTATCTGTCTATATTTCTGAGATGAGTTGATGTAATTTTTACACTATTTACATTGTCCGGACTGTTCTCCTCATCTTTGGGCTTCATACTCACCTTCATTATCTGTCTATATTTCTGAGATGAGTTGATGTAATTTTTACACTATTTACATTGTCCGGACTGTTCTCCTCATCTTTGTGCTTCATATTCACCTTCATTATCTGTCTATATTTCTGAGATGAGTTGATGTAATTTTTACACTATTTACATTGTTCGGAAGGTTCTCGTCATCTTTTTTGCCATATTCACCTTCAACATCTCTTTATATTTCTGAGAAGAGGTATTAAAGTTATTTACACTATTTACATTGTTCGCCCCTTGCACCTCATTGTTGTTGCCCTATTAACTTTTAATGTGTCTATATTTCGGAGATAAGCCATTGCAATTATGTACACTATTTACATTATTCAGAATGTTCTCATCTTTTTTGCCATATTCACCTTCAACATCTGCTTATATTCAAGGTCTGCCTATATTTCTGAGAGAATATATTGCAATTTTTTAAAATTATTTTACTTTTTGTCCCACTGTTCTTCTCATCTTTGTTGCTATATTCAGCTTCATTATCTGTCTTTATTTCTGAGACTAAATATTGACTTATTTACACTATTTCTATTGTCCGGATTGTAGTTCCCATCTTTAATGCAATATTGACAACATCCCAGCCGTTATACACTCAGACCTTCTTCAAGTGATTAGAATTTGGATCTAAACCTTTATTTCGTCGATCTGAGAAGTTAGTTCTACTTCTACGTACCATGCCACTACCGGAAGAGGAATCTCAGTGTCATTTATTTTTTTTTAATGTGAGTTTAAGAAAATTAATTGATATGATTTATCCAGAAGGATCATAACCCATGAAACTAGAACAATTTATCCGACATTAATCCTTGAGACTTTTATTTGTGCGACCACCTAAAGCAATTGGTTTATGCATCGGACATTAATAATCCAGTAATACTTCATGAATATGTGATGGGGTCCTACGAAACCATTCGACACCTTATGAAAACCTTTAAAAGTGTCCACTAGTCGATGATCCGACGGGTGCATGCGTGTGTAAAAGTAATTTGGAGAGATTTTGAATACTTTTTTATGCGTTTCTGTGTTGTGTTACAACAATAGACTATAGGACATATGTTTATATTGACTTTTTTTGCTTTCGCCTAAGCAATCAATTCTTAAAATCTGTAAAAGTATTTTATACATACTCAAATGTGTGAGAATATCATAACTGTGTTCTCATGAAACTTTGAAGTCGGCATGAACCTGCCCAATTAAAGTGACAAACTTTGTGTTCATATATATATATATATATATATATATATATATATATATATATATTCTATTTGTAAACGAGTTATTACTCGACCTAGGTTTCTACCATGAGGTGTTTTTTTTTTGTTTGTTTTTGGACGGTTACGTGGCAGGGAATTTTTGAACTTGCAATTTTTAAAATTACAAGGTATTACGGCGTTTTTATTCATGGTTGTATGAATCTAAGAGGTATTTTTTAGTATGGTTACATTTAGTCATAATGTCCGTTCTTTCATTCAACAGTTCGCTTTTGTTTGGGAATAGCATATCTAACTTTTTTGCCACCTTTGTAACGTTTGGCTATTTTTACTATACTCCACATTATGTCTGTGTCTTTTCCATATTTTGATTTTAATTTCCACACATGGCTAGACAATTTTGTACATTTTTTTAAAGTTTTCTAGTTTGAATGTAGACCTGTGATTGAAACACCTAGTCTTAAAGGTGTCTTTGGTTGGACCCAAATGTATTTTATTTTGACTATTTGGGTCATGTGTCTTTGCTTTGTAAATTATTCCTTCTATGTTGCAAAATCCTTGAAGTGGACATTTATTTTTGTATTGAACACTTTTTTTTAATACAAATGTGCACTGGTCAAACCTTATTATGACCAAAAACTAAGTAATTAAATAATCAATATACTCTTGTCTTACAACTGAGCACTTTTCACACTACTGTATTTTAACAATAAACAATACAGATTTTACCAAACACACGGAAAAAACCCAAAAGACCCCAAAAAACAAACAGTGTGTTGTAAGGAAAAGATACACTTACTGAAAAATGTAAACTCTAAAAACTATACCTATACCTAACAGGAAAGAATACATGCTTCAACTATTACAAAACATTGAACAGTTTCTTACCAGGATAAGATGGAAAGCATTATTCTTCCTGAAAAATATGCAGGAGCGAAAAGGGAAAATGTGAGTAATTTGAATTTAAATCTAAATTTTAATTTTAAAACAACAAATTATCCCCCTTTAATCATAGAATTAATTAATTTCGAAAAAGAGCATGGTTTCAATATTAGACAATATAAAATTTAAAAAAATCAACAACAACTTCTAGTAATTATTAAATCCTGAAATAAAAAAATAACAGAAAACATCCTTATTAAAGGAGATAAATCCAAGAATATATATCAAATAAACCCAAGTGTGTACGAAAAAAAGATGAACGAGGAAATCACAAAATCTTACAAAATATCCCAGATGCCTACATTGAAAACCATCAATAAAGAGGCTAAAATTATTTCAGACAAATTAAATTTAAGCCAGAAAATACAAATCTTAACTGGCAGACAAGCTTTCCTTAAAATCAAGGACCACAAGGAAGACTTTACCAACAATCCAACATACTGACTTTTAAATCCGACAAAAACATATTGGGCAAAAAAGTCATCAAATGTTAAAAATATTTGTGACTTGCTAAGAACAGCCACTCAAGCAAACCAGTGGGAAATACAAGTGATTGCATTTCCTGGTTCCAAAAAATTGAATGCAAAAATATATACACGGTCATTAAATATGACATAAAAACTTTTACCCATCAATTTCTGAAGAAAAATGTTTAGTGGAAGCATTTAACCTTGCTAAAAGGTACCTAGAAATAACGCGTTTTTGTAAGAAAAATGTATCGTAAATAATCAGGCCGGTAAAAATAAATATATAATAATGTCTGATTATAAACAGAATATCAACTTAAATACGAGTATCGATCAAAAATAATGTTCAAACAAATCATTTCATATACATACATATATATATATATATATATATATATATATATATATATACACACGCACACACATTTTTATATATGAAGGATGGGTTTTTGTGTTTTTACAAAAAAGGATACTATGTTGAAAATTAATTATGTGTTGTGTAAAATTACTTTTTTCATCGTTAAACTGTAGACTTATTGACTTACCTAGTTTAAACCTCTCTCTTTTTGCACACACAGGTGCACACTCACACACGCGCGCGCGCACACACACACACACCCACATATACATACATATGCATGTGTGTGCGTAAGAGGGAGAGGTGAAAAGAGAAAGAGAAGAATAGGATTTCTGTTTATATATATTATGTTTTAGCGTTTCAATCTTTATTTGTTCTGTCTGCAATTTATTTGTTGTCGTTATTTCTTCTGTTTTGTCAATTCTTTTATTTTTTTCTGTTTCATTCAATATTTACAATGCATTTAACAAGAGAAGCCACTCTTTTCGTTTCGATAGCCGCTGTAAAAATAACACCTAAGCTCTTAATTGAAGAGATTCGACAAAGTTCGTAAAATGAAATTCAATGGAAAATGCAGACAAGAATAAGAAAGAAAAACACATAAAATATTCACTAAACTCAAATGATTCTTTTCGACACACACAAACGTGTTTTTTTTCTGTTTCAGTATTAATTATTGTCTATTAATTGACTATTGATGAAAAAGCATTGTATACTTCATAGGTTACAACATGATTGATTGTCAATTGTGTTGCTTGTTTGCGTTCAGTTCAAATTATGGCTAAAATAAATAATAATGTTTTGATCGTCAATATGATGGGAATGTCTGGTAGAAATATGGACGAATCAATGAAAGGTAGGCAAAGAGTTGCCTTGCAAAAGAGAAAGTTCTGGTATTTATTTACGATATTTACATTGTTCGGATTGTTATACTCATCTTTGTTGTCATGTTCAAGATGCTTCGAACATTGTACATGCTTGCCTTCTTCAAGGTGATTGATATTTCGGATCGAACACTTTATTTCGTCTACTGGGATAGATTGTTCTAGCCCCATGTGCCATGCATTTTCGAGATATCTCAGTATCATCTATCTGCATTTTACATTTTTTTTCACCCCTGTTGTAACCAGGTATCGAATTCATAATTCTTTAGTTCAATGGATCCGTCAACTTGTACAGCAAGACTATTTTGGGGACCGTAGATGTTATGCCAGGAATTGTAAAAGGAGGCCACAGTTTGAATAACATACGGTAATCAGGCGACACAGTGCTGATTGCAGACACGGAAAGGAAACTACAAGAACTCCTACAGAAGATAGTTGAAGAGAGTAACAAAAAAATGACTAGAAATAAACTGCAAGAAAACCAAATACATGGTCATCAGCAAAAAGAGCAGCCCAAAATGCCACATACAGTTGGGAGATACTAAAACCAAGCAGGTACAAATATTTAAATACCTGCGAAGTGTTCTAACAGAAGACGGAAAGGGCAACACAGATATCCGAAGGCGAATTGTCATGGCGAAGGACGCGTTCCAGAAGCTGACTAAAGTATTAAGAGACAGAAAACTTTCACTAGAAACAAAGAGAATACTAGATTGCAATGTGATGTCAATTCTTAAATATGGCAGTTAATGCTGGACAATACCAACAAAGATGAAGAAAAAACTTGAAGCAGATTCAATGTGGTTCTACAGAAGGATGCTGCAGATAGCATGGACCCAGTATGTGAGCAATGATGAGGTTTTGGAAAGGATGAAAACAAAAAGGAAATTAATATTGAGCATCAGGAAGAGACAACTAAAGTTCCTGGGTCATGCAATAAGGAAGGAGGGCTTGGAGAACCTGATACTAAGAGGCCAGATAGAAGGAAAAAGAGATAGAGGAAAGCAGCGAATAACATATTTGAAGGGCCTGAAGAGGTGGATGACAGTTACGTGGTGTTATAGGAAAAAATGTGCTCAGAGCCACTAGAAATTTGGGAGACAGGGAAGGCCATGATTGTCTACGTCCTGAAAGGAGAAGACACATAGAAGAAGAAGACAATTCATCCAACTAACGCTTTTATCAAATGGGTCATGTTTCATTGAGAACTACTGAACAAAAAATGTATATATAATTCCAATACCTCATCTCAGAAATATAAACAGAGGCAGATGCTTCTTTGTAGATGGGAGTGTCTCTATACTAACTGTTGTTCTATTTTCTCCTTCGATGAGATGTGTTCCTTCAAGAAGTGATTCTCAACAACCTCCTATCATGTTAATAATGTTTATGTTTTTAAGATGCTTTCTATCTTCATATAAAATCATGACAGGCTGCAAACATCCAGCATCCCATTTCTGGCTGTCAAATTTATTTTCTTCCTCCATTATAATCATAAATTCTTCTTCCTCCATTATAAGTCCAATAAATTTTAGTGTTTCTTTCTGCTTCTAAGTATAAGTCTCCGTTTTGTACATATTCTCCTTAAAACTTCTTCATTGCTTACATGCATTGTCCATGGCATTCTCAACATTCTTTTTCTAGAAGCACATCTCTCTTGTCTTTAGTTTGCTCTTCATCTATGAGCGACCAGCCAAATATTCACTGGTATATGGGGAAGAACGATATTACATAACTTTTGAAGAAATATTCTTTGCTTCAAACGCAATTTTCTTCGTTTGATATAAGGTCAGTTTTATAACTGTGGCTTCACAAACCGTTTGTAAGTTCAGCTTTCGAACACTGGAAAGGGCTGGGACCACACACACACACACACACACACACACACACACACACACACACACACACACACACACAAGCACAAACAAATACATATATCTAAACTTATTTATAAATGGAATTTTGTCTCTGTGTGTGCGTATGTGTGTGTTTGTGTGTGTGTCTGTGCGTGTGTGTGTTCATTACACGGCTGAACCAATTTTCTTGAAAATCTATACAGTTGTACTATAAGCATCTGCGAGTGTTCTTAACTAGGTTTTGTGTTGAGGTACCCCCGATAAATATCGATAATCGATAATCGAAAAAATAGGGTTATAGAAGGAGTGGTTCGACTTTAATCAAATTTGATACACTCATAGACAAAGACATAAGAAACGATATACAGAAATTTCAACGTTGCAGTTCTTACAATAGTGCAGAAAATCGTTAATATATATATATATATATATATATATATATATATATATATATATATATAAAGCAAGATGTGTGTGTGCGTGTGTCTGTTTATCTGTCTGTATGTCTGTATTTTTTCAACTCTTTTATTTTAGTTTTTGCTTCGGGTTTGGCTCTAAGTAGGTATAATTGTAGTTCTTAGTCTCAGCCATGATACCATTTACTCAGAAGACATATCTTTCAAAATTCAGTTTACCACGAAGAAAACTTATTTGATATCGATACGAGGAAATCAAAATCTGACTTACATCCATTCATTTTTCTTTCAGTCTACGGTTTTCCTTTAACTGGAAACAACTATTGTTTTTTAGTTCAAAGAGTCTGGGCTCCAGGATCATGGATTAGTTTTAATGCTTTCATAACATCCGAGCAACGCCGGGCTATACTGCTAGTATATTTATAAGTAATGGTTATGAATGGAAGTACATATCCACAGTTATATATTTACTATTAAAAAGTGCTCAATACAAAAGTAATGCATCACTATATGGAAATAATTGCGCAAGAGATAGAACGAATGAAAAATAAACCAGAACAGACATGGTCTGGAATTACAGAAGATGATGTTAAATTTGCACTAAAAAAAGAACACAATTGGAAATTCCCAGGAATAGATAAAATTCCTAACTTTTGGCTATATTATTTAAATGCAGCACATAAAAAACTAGCCAAAGAACTTCAAGAAATGGTTGACGATCCCACTAAAATTCCTGCATGGATGACCAAAGGAATTACATTTCTTCTACCCAAGAATGGTGACACAAACAACCCGAAAAACTACAGATCATTTACATGTCTTCCGACAACATATAAACTATTAACATCTATTTTAACAAAACAGACATATTTATTCTTAGAAAGAAATGACATGATACCGCTTGAACAAAAAGGGTGCAAACGTGGCTGTTATGGTTGTAAAGACCAATTGCTAATTAACAAAATGATCCTGGAAAACTGCTACAGTACAAAGAAAAATCTTAGTACTGCCTGGATAGATTATCGAAAGGCATTCGATAGTGTGCCACATTCCTGGATTTTAAAGACTTCAAATATATACAAGATATCGCCCGTCATCATCAATTTCATCAAACAGTGCATGTCTATATGGAAAACAACCCTTTAACCTCAATCATATAAATGGAACCTATAAGTCTGATGAAATAAACATCAAAAGAGGTATATTTCAAGGTGATTCTTTATCTCCCTTACTATTCTGCATATCATTAATAGCACTAACCAGTCAACTTAATAAGACAGAATGTGGTTATAAAATAGGCCAAAAGAAAATAAGCCATCTATTTTACATGGATGACTTAAAGTTATATGCTAAGAATGATAATGAGCTGGAAGGTCTTCTGCAAACTGTAAAATGCTTCAGCGAAGACATTGGAATGAAATTTAATTTGAATAAATGTGCTAAAGCTACAGTTTTACGTGGATCAATACAAGAAACATCCTCAATTAGCTTAGACCCTGCTGTAACAATAAAAGAATTGAAACCAGAAGAAGCTTATAAATACCTAGATGTAAATGAGAGCGAAAACATTCACCATAAAAAAATGAAAGAAATAGTGCGTAAAGAGTACTATAGAAGGCTAAGAATGATATTAAAAACTGAATTAAATTCACAGAACAGAGTTATGGCCATTAATAGCCTTGCAATCCCAGTTGTCCAATATAGCTTTAACATCTTAAACTGGACTCTAAATGACATCAGGCGAATGGATGCTAAAACAAGAAAGCTTCTTTCTAAGCATAAGATGCATCATCCAAAGGCTGATGTAGACCGTCTATACATACATTTCCGTAAAGAAGGTGGAAGAGGTCTTATTCAGCTGGAATTGTCATACAAGACAACAACTATTGGCTTACTAACATACATAGAAACAACAAAGGATTGGATGATACAATTAGTAAGACAACATGAAGAAAGAAAGAAAATATATTCAATAATAAAAGAAGGCAGTAAATACAAACAAGATTTACAGTTAGTAGATTCTGTAGAAAAGCAAAACAGAAGCCAAGAACCAACTATTGCGGCAAAAAATATGAAAATGAAAGCCAAAGATAAAGCTCTTGAACAGATGAAACAGCGCTGGCAAGACAAACCTCTGCATGGCCAATATCCAGAACGTGCCAATAAATCCAATGTTGACAAAGTTAATACTCATCGATGGTTACGTGCATCTGGATTAAAGTCTGAACCTGAAGGCTTTATTCTTGCAGCACAAGACCAAAGTCTTTTCACTAGAAACTTTCAGGCAAATATTATGCATAATAATATGGATCCAAAGTGCAGGTTTTGTGATAAACACCAAGAAACAATAGACCTCCTAATCTCAGGCTGTTCTGTGCTTGCCCCAAATGAATATAAAAATCGCCACGATAGAGTTGGGCAATATTTACATTGGGCAATGTGCAAACATTATGGAAAAGCTGTAAACAAACACTGGTATGCACATCACCCAGCACCGGTTACAGAAATAGAAGATGTAACCATTCTATGGGATTACACCATCTACACAGACAGAAAAATTGAAGCAAACAGGCCAGACATTATTGTTAAAAACCAGAAGGAGAAAACTTGTCTATTAATTGATATGGCTTGTCCAGCGGATTGTAACATAGCAATCAAGGAATTTGAAAAACTGTCACAATATAAAGACCTGGAAATTGAAATAGAAAAAATGTGGAAATTGAAAACAAGAGTTGTGCCAGTGATAGTAGGTGCACTTGGAATGATAAAAAATGGAACAAAACAACACATTGAAAGAATCCCTGGAAACCCCAGCTTAAGAGATATACAAAAAATTGTCTTATTAAGTACAGCCCACACACTAAGGAAAACTTTATCTATGTAATGCTGGGGATAATAGGGAAGATAGAAAAACATGAAATGGAGCCATAACAACACGCCACTACCTGCCTTAGGTCTCCCCGCAGACTTGGTTGGTAGTGAGACCAAAGCAGAAATCGAAATATGATGAAAAATGACATAATAATAATGGGATTGGAATTTGTCTGAAGCTCCTGAACACGTAACGTTTTTTTCTAATGAAATTTTGTTTTACTATTTTAACGTAAATATGAATTTTTCTTGGTAAATTATTTTACTGTTTTTTCTTTAAATGATCCTAATAGATTCATCAACTAGTTTTCGTATTATACATATTTCCCTTAGTTGTCAATAGTTTGAAATAATTTTTTTAAAACTATGATAATGTTTCTTAAAAACAAAAAAATAAAATAAAACAACAGGGAAAAATACGATGAAAAACAGTTTGATACAATTTATACGATATTTTTTCTTAGAAAGAATACGTATTTATCTATTTTATTTATTTATTGGGAAACTTATTTTTGACGACTTTAATGAAAAAATAACTGGATAAACAGTGAACGAACAAATTATTATTTTTAAATTTCACAACGTATTGCAACTTTTTCTTTTTCATTATTAGTGGTGGCAGCAATTTTTTCATTATTATTTTTTCTTAACAATTATTTTTGTTACAAGGATTAGTGATGGTAGCAACAAATTTTTTAAACAAAATTATCTACAGTGTAGTGATGTTTTGTTCCGTTGTTACGTCCAAGTTTTGTGGTGCAGCGGATATCGGCTTGGAAAGAAAAATCGGTGAGCCGAATTCTAATTCCAGTTGAATTCCTTGCATTCACTTATGCGCAAATACCCTTGGGAAATGTATTAATCCGTCTCTGCCTTCCAGTTATGGGTTAAATAACAGGACAGATTGGGTTCTATAGCCTTGGTCGGTAACCAGTCTACCGCAGAAAGCAATGGCAACCTACTGCTGGTTAATCATCTGCCCAGTCAGTCATGTCTCTTTCGAGACATAATCACCCAAGGCGTTAATCGCGTATGGCACTTAACTGACTGACTTTCTCTTTGAATCTTTTTAGGCACCTCCCAAAAATTGTTTAAAAACAGCATAGTATGAAGGAAAATGGCCTCAAACTAAATAAAAACAAAGTTTTATAGGCAAAATGTTTATATTATCATTAAGAGGATAAATTAAAGTATTTTTAACTATTCAAAAAGTTTTCGAATTGTTTTTAACACGTTCGAAATTTTGGTAGAAAATCTTTTTATCTTCTTACGCCAGTGCGAGACCTAAATTGACGCACAGTTTATTACGTAATATTACGCAATACACTTTTTTGACCGTGAAAGACACATTAAATTTGGAAATTCTTGCAAAAATTATATAATAGTCAGATTTTAATGAGAATTTCAGAACTTATTCATAATTGACTGAAAGCAATTTTGAAGTGATTATTCTCAGAAAATATTAGTAAAAATAGATTTTTACATATGTTACCCCTCACTAATTAATTTCTAGAAATGTCTAAAAATTCGACCTTGCTCCCAAATAAACCTTATATAATTACATTCAGGTTTCATTGGGGAATGCTAATCAACTGCCTTTTTTTTTTCAATATTAGCCTTTTTTCTAAAATGTAAGGTTCCGAATTGCTAAAAATGCAATGACTATGATAACTTTTGTTTAGATAAACTTTCAATAGCTTTTATGAACAATATAAATTAAGCATATCATAGTCTGAAAAGAAAAAAAATTCAATGAATAATGAATTTTTACAGGAATTATTTTCATTTTTTTTAATAATATATAAAGCTTCAAAAGTATTTTAAATTTTTTTCCACCATTGCTCCGGCTAGGGTATGAAATTAAAGCATGAAAAATACATTTACTAATCGAAAACTGAAAAGCGTAATGCAAATGATTATACCAATAGATTTTTAAATAATTAAAACATTTTAATTGTGTGCATTTTGATTACCTGTGTCCTATGTTTACGTGTGGCTGTACATGATATTTATAATTAAAAGTTTACGTGGTTCAAGGGTTGTCCACCCTTACATTGTAAAAAATAAAATTTATACCAAATTCGTCTTCCATACTTGGCATTTTTTGGGCCGCTCCTGTAAATCATATCAATTATCGCCTCTTGATAAGTCATTGATAGATGTGATGATAAGGATACCGTAATTGAGAAACGCTTATTAGAAATATTTCAGCCAGTAAGCAAGTAATTCTTATTTCAAATCAACTTAAAGTAAGTTTAAATTCGGTAATTTGAAAAACATAATGTTTCAGGGAGGTGTATTTTATTTTTGTATTATTTTTTAAAACCGAGAATTGGTTCCTGTATACAATCGATGAAAAATGGCGAAAAATGTGAGATTTAAAAAATGTTTTTTTCAAACCTAAACATTTTTTGATTCCGATCAATATAATTGAAAATTATGAAAATGTTTTCTTCAAGACAAGAAAGAAAACAAAAGAAAACAACAGGGAACAACATTACGATGAAAAACAGTTTGATACAATTTCTGTGATAGTCTTAGTAAGATTACGTATTTATTTATTCATTTTATTTATTTATTTAATTGTTTTTTTGATAACATTATTTTTGCCGACTTTAATGAAAAAATAACTGAATAAACAGTGAACGAACAAATTATTATTTTTAAATTTCACAGCAGTAATAAACTTAAACGTATGTCAACTTTTTTTCAATTAATTTTGCTTTTTCCTTAGCAATTATTTTTCCTACAAGAACTAGTGATGGTGGCAGTAATTAACATTTTTAATTTTAACAATATACTCTAGTGTAGTGATGTTTTCTTTCGTTTAGCGGCTGTTACGTCCAATTTTTGTTAACCAGCGTCTTTCTCTTTGAATTCCAATCACGAGCTATCAACTGTCGCTTGGCAATCTATTTAAGAGAAGGAAAACTATGAACAACAACCCGCAACTCAAAATGCTGAGGAGTGAATGGCTACTGCGTTATAAAGTCACAAACAATCCCTTACAGGCTTCGGAACTCTGTTTGCAAAAGACCGTTACCCAACGTGCCGGGCAACTTTGGGTGGACTTTTGGACCCGTGCATCACTCGTGGGAGAATTACACATAGAAATAAAAAGTCCAGTATGGCTCTTCCAGTGGATAAACATGGAGGCCCGTGTTTCAGGAGGGAACCTACCTGTGGTCGAAAATTCTGCCATAGGAACAAACTTCTACACAAAGAATGAATCTTCAAGCCCCACAACCAGGATAATCCTAATGACGGCCCTGAAAATTATCTAGCTAGATCTATAACTGTGTATTTAAAAAATAAAAAATAAAATGGTCTCGTGAGGAGTACAAAGTTGTTATGACTGCATTTCATGAAGCGTTATTCAAACCTCAAAAAACATGACTCGCCAAACATATGACATTTGGCGAGAAAAAGTTGGACAAACAAATAAAATGTACATTGACGAAAATATATTGAAACGAAGATTCTTCTTCTTCTTCTTCTATGTGCCCTGTCCCTTCAGGACGTAGGCGATCATGGTTTTCCACGTTTCCCTATCCCTTGTGGCTCTTAGTATGTTTGCTCCTGTTACTCTTGGCAACCCCCGTTCCATCATCCACCTGATCAGGCCCTGCAAATATGTTATCCGCTGCCTTCCTCTGTCTCTCTTTCCTTCTATCTGGCCAGTCAGTATCAGGCTCTCCAAGCCCTCCTTCTTCATTGCGTGTCCCAGGAACTTCAGTTGTCTCTTCCTGATGTTCAGTATTAATTTCCTTTTTGTTGACATTCTTTCCAACAACAAATCGTTGCTTGCATGCTCAGTCCAACGATATCCGTAGCATCCTTCTGTAGAACCACATTTCCGCTGCTTCCAGTTTTTCCTCATTTTCGATGATATTGTCCAGATACATCATGCAAAATAACCAATTGACAGAGGCTGAAATTAATGAGATTAAAAGAATTCCAACCGGAATAGACGAATCAACAAAGTATGAAAGGGAATCAGAAATAAAAAGTAGTAACATCGCACACTCCATAGGTCATAATTTAAAAACCGTGATACACACAAACCATTGTGAAAATAATACTGTAAGTTTAGAAGTGTTGGAAAGGGGTGTTCTAACTCAGTTACAAGACGGCAATAAAACGAGTTCAAAACACACAGAACATACATATTTTACAGAAAACAAGAACAGTACACAAAAAGCCAAGGAAGAAATCAAGAACCCAATAAGTCAGATACAAAATATTGCAATGAAGGAACGAGAATAACTCCCAAAATTACAACCAACAACGCATAACCTCGAAACTAGTAAGCTCTACAATGCAGCACTCATATGCATTTTGGATGAGGAAGACACTCATATAAATCTCAATGAAGCAATATATGCATCAGCAATAGCAGCAACAAAAAATTGAACATGAAATTAAAAACAAGGCAGTCTTGCAGACATGAAGATCCACATTGGAAAATAAAAAAAAATGAACAATTTAGAAGTGAATTATCAGTACTCGATGAACTGACAAGAGGAATAAATATAAGAACTAAAAAAGGCAGAAGAGTCGAAAGAAAATACAACATTATAAATGAAAATGAAGTCCTATCAACTAAGGAAAAAATAAAGCAAACAATACTCAAGGCTCAAATAATAAGATGCTATGAGAAAAGATCAAGATTTCTACTGACAAAACAAATTCTTCAAACCGATGCAAATAAATTTTAAAAGGAAATAGTTAAAAAAATAATTGAAATGACAGTCTTCCAAAGAATAGAAGAAGTTATACAGTTCTGGGAAAAATATGGGATTGCTCTAAAGAACATAACAAAGAATCAGACTGGATTGTGAAAGAGATAGAACGAATGAAAATTAAAGCAGAACAGACATGGGCTGGAATCACAGAAGAAGATGTGAAATGTGCACTGAAAAAAGCACACAACTGGACATTTCCAGGAACAGACGAAATTCCTAACTTTTGGCTATATTATTTAAATACAACACATAAAAACTAGCCAAAAAACTTCAATTATTATGGTCATTAATAGCCTTGCCATCCAAGTGGTCCAATATAGTTTCAACAACTTGAACTGGACTCTAAACGACATAAGACGAATGGATTCTAAAACAAGAAAGATGCTTTCTAAGCATAAGATGCATCATTCAAAGGCTGATGTAGACCGTCTATACATAACCCGTAAAGGTGAAAGAGGTCTTATTCAGCTAGAATTTTCATACAAGACAACAGCTATTGGCTTATTCACATACATAGAAACAACAAAGGACTGGATGATACAATTAGTCAAACAACATGACAACAGAAAGAAAAAATATTCAACAATGAAAGAAGGCAGTAAATACAAACAAGATTCACATTCAGTAGCTTCTGTAGAAAAGCAAACTAAGAACCAACTATTGGGGCATAAAAAAAATGAAAAAGAAAGCCAGGGATAAAGCTCTTGAACAGATGATACAACTATGATACAAATATGTTATCCGCTGATTTCTCCTGCCTCATTTTCCCTCTATCTGGCCTGTTAGCATCAGGTTTTCCAAGTCGTCCTTCCTCATTCCATTTCCCAGGAAATTTAGTTGTCTCTTCCTGATGGCCAGTATAAATTTCTTTTTCGTTTCCATCCTTTTCAAAACCTTGTCAATGCTCACATGTTTGATCCATGATATCCACAGCATCCTTTTTTAGAACCACATTTTAGCTGCTTCATTTTTTTCCTTCATCTTTGAAGATATTGTCCAACATTGAAGAACCGGCTTATTGAAGAACCGACATAATGCACTGTAACTTTACATTTGATTTTGTATCTATATAAATCTATATTGAAGAACTGACATCACATAGCAATCCAGTACACTCCCCTTTGTTTCTAGCAAAATTGCCCTGTCTCTTAATACTTTACTCAACTCCTGGAATGATTCCTTCTGCATGACAATTCGCTTTTGGATCTCAGTGTCGCACGTCCCGTCTTCTGTTAGAACACTTCCCAGGTACTTTAATTTTTGTACCTGCTTGATTTTAGTGTCACTCACCTGTATTTGGCATTTTAGGCTGTGTTTGTTTGCTGATGACCATGCATTCGGTTTTTTGCAGTCCTTTATTGTTACTTTATTCAGCTACCTTCTGTAGGAGGTTTTGGAGTTTTCTTTCTGTGTCTGCTATCAGCACTATATTATTTGCATACCTTATATTGTTTAAATTATGACCTCCGCTGTACAAGTTGAATAGATCCGGTGAAAGGACAAATCCTTTCAATCTTTGTAAAACTGCTGAATTCGTTACCTGTCCGTATGCAGGAAGTTTGCCGCCATTAGAGATTCTTGATTACTCTTAGGTCTTTCCCAAATATGTCGAGGCTGCCAAGCATCTCCAACTATTCTTTGTGGTGTATTTTGTCAAACGCCTTTGCATAATCAATAAACCATAGGTACAAGTCCTTCTTCATTTGTATTGCCTCTCAGAGAGAATCCTAATCATAAATATGGCGTTCCTTGTTCCAGTGTCTTTGACGAAACCGCACTGTTCATGTCCTATCTGTGGTCTGATTCTGTTTCTCGCTCTACCCATCAGGATTCAAACGATCAGTTTTGTTATATGGCTCAATAAATTGATGGTTCTGTGGAGTTCGCACTCGTTTGCTCCTGAACATACCAAAATATTCATTATTTTTTCTTCAAAATATTTTTCTCATGAAATTTCGTTACTGTGTTTATGTGCAAGAAATCAAACATTTGACATCTTTTATCTGGCTTAGGGGAGCGTAATGTTGCTATATTGTTGAGCAAAAGTTGCGCTACGATGGTGCTTGGTTTGCGTTACACGTGTATAACTTTTTTTTTTGCTTCAAAGTTTTCAATGTTTGTACGTTAAAATAGATGCTTTAATCTTCCCTTAAAATGAGTAGTTTATCACAAAACGATCAAAAGTTATAACGTTTAGAAAGTCGACAAACTTCAAACACCGTTTTCTCTTTTTCATTTTGCGGCAAAAGTATCTTCTAATTTCAAACACTTCAATATGATGAAGCCAAATATTCGGTTAAGAACTGCGTTGAAAGTTGAGCTTGTGAAGAAGTCCAGTATATCAAAACATTTTAATATCTTTTGAGATATTCAAAGTCAGAGATCGAGGCCGCCGTTCTTATTTAAATCTTGAAAGACAAATTCAGTAGTAACTATCAACACGGCGTTTGTCATAGAGAACTGAAAGTGCGTTTATCTGAAAAAAGATTGTGTGAAACGAGATTCATAATTAATTGCAAACATATCTGTATTGGCTTTATTTTTAGATATCGAAGTATAAGTACTTCTTTTATTTGTTTTGTCTTTTCATGACGTAGTCGATCATAGCCCTCAACATTGTTCTGTCCCTTGTAGATGTTAATAAATTTTGTTATTTTTTTCCCAAACCCTGTTCTACTATTCATTTTCTCAAGGTCATCAAGTATGTTCTAGGCTGTTTTATTTTATCCCTCTTTCATCTATCAATTCCATGAGTATCAGATTTTACAAGCTTTTTGTTTTTTCATTACGTGTCATAGAAATTTAATATGTCTCTTCCTGATGATTTATACAAGTTTCGTTTTTGTTTCTATTTTCTCTAAAACCTCGTCATTGGTAACATGTTCAGTCTATGGCGTCTTCAGCATCTTCCTATCGAACCATATTTCTGTTGCTTCAAGTCTCTTCAACTTTGTTGAAATTGTCTAGCGTTCTCTGCTTTGTAGTAGGACAGATAGCACATAATAGTTCAGTACACTTTTATTTGTTTCTAACGAAATTTTTCCGTCTCTTAAAGTTTTGTTCAGATTTTGAAATGCATCCTTGGCTATCCTGATCCGTCTTCTGATCTCAGTGTCGCACTTCCCGTCCTCTGTTAGAACACTTCCTAGCTACTTAAATTTCTGTACCTGATTGGTTTTAGTATCCCCTACATCTATTTTGCATTTTAGGCTCAACTTATTGTTGATAAACTTGCAGTCTGTCATCTTGTAGTTTATACTTAATCCTTTCTTCTCGCTTTCTGTAGGAACCTTTTATTCAAGCAAAGTGCTGTTTGAACCGTTTGCAGCTCCCTGTTGCACATTGTAAAGTTGTGGCCATGGTGTAGGGAACATTGTCGGTCAATCAAAGCTACATAAGTACATATTGAATATCAGTTTTAAAGAATCCGTATCTATTTTGACGTCAGGATTAAATTACTTCCCCTAAAATGTTCCGTTTATATCTTATACCTTATCATTTTGTTTTAACCACATTAAAAAAGGTCGCTTCTGATTAAATTTTAACAAATGTCACATATGCGTTAAAACTGCCAAATTTTAGTTCGTTTATTGTAATATATGAAACATTGACACTATATTCTTTTTTTATATGCCGTGTCCATTCAAAAATTTGGTAAACATGTTTTTCCCCAAATTTCTATTCCTTGTATCTCTTAGTAATGTTTGCTTTTTTATCATCATTCCGTGTTCGGTTAGTCACTCTGTGGCAAAATAAATTTAAAACTGCAACCAGCGAATGAATTGTGCCTCTCCCAGCTGGTATTCCAATCAAGTCTTTCCTTCTTGAGCTCTGTCTCAAAATCTCACTAACAGACGTTTCAGCCACCAACTGTGAACGTTCTTGTTCTTGTCCTCCCCACTGGGAAAAATTCGTTTCTTTTTTTTCTGTCCATGTACCCATAATCCTTTTGCGTCTTCCTGTTATCCCATAATGCATTGCATATTTTTAGTGTATAAAAATGCAATGCAAGTCCCCCCTCATTCTTTTACATTATCTGGCCGAGGAAGGATTACGGCAGATCAATAAGTGCATTGATTACCAATTTGCAACCTTTTTCTTTTTCCTTCATTTTAAGTGCAGTAGTTTTACATGCTAAGCAAATACGGACTCTTTTTTGGCGGTGACAAGGCAAGTCGCAAACAGTAGTGCTAGTCCCAGGTTGTATCTCATATCTGCCACACACTTACACAAGCTTTTTAAGTAGTTTGCCGCTGTGTGTATCTGTCGTTCCCTTCAACATGTCCTGTGAGTCCAGAACTCTCCAAACCCTCTTTTCTCATTAGATATTCTAGGAATTTCAAATGCTATTTTCTCGTTCTATATATGAGCATTTTTGTTGTGTTTTTTTTTCTCATTTTCTTTAAAATATCCTCGTTACTCGCATTCACAGTTCATGTTATTTTTAAGATCCAACTGTAGAAAGATCTGATATATTAAATAAAGGAAGTTGTGGAGAGACATTTTATTTAGTGAGACACTTGCAAATTATGCACTTAACCTTTAAGGTGATGCTAAAAAAGAACACCGATCAGAGTCCATAGCTGAGGGAAATGTAATTAATTTTCTTATATACTGGGAACTAAGTCATTTTGTCGATAATAATATCAAATAAAATTTCACAATCATATACAAAGTTTTTCAAAACAATAAATTATTTTTTCTCTTTTCACACGACATACACTTTTAACTTGTTACAACATATTTCAATGATTTATCGTCGTGTTTTAAAACACTGACGAGACTGCCAAAAAAAAAAATAAAATTGAGAAGATAACATCATTTTTTAAACAGAAAATAACTAGAAATGTTCTTTTGGAACGTTAAAATCGACAAAAACACACAAATGAAATGTTTCTTGTCCTTTCATATAACCTGTTACCATAAATCTTCAGAATGATATATTTTCAGAATTATTACCTCTTAAGTAACACATCTTTTTTTTTTTAGTTTCCCGGCGACAAGCAGCGTCTCGTCTTGTAGATCTTACGCCATGAGTTCAATCGATATCATAAGTATAACCTTGTGTATATTTTGTTCCGTACAAGGAGAACATTTTCAAATAAACGAATGGGTAGATTTCTTCTATTTTGCCTAGAATGGAATAAAATACGCCTCTTAGTCGGTGTTCAATTTTGAAAGGTAAATTTCTTTTTAACGAAAACAAAAATTAAATGCAATGTCAATGCTCATCTACTAACCACTCGACCCTAACCCTTCCTCCACACCGTACATCCTTCCATTTCTCCCCATCCTTTAAACTGTCAACACACCTGCATTCTCATCTTTCTATTGCTCCTTTCTAATTGGTTTTTATTCCTCTTCTCTCTCTTCTAATTAATCTTCTTTCAGTTATGTAACCCCCCGCACATCAGTGGCATCTCCTCTTTGCTCGGGGTGAAATGATAAAAAAAAAATCTACATTATTTCTGGTCCCTACACAACTGCACGGATGTGCGTTGTGATGCAGTGGATATCGGTTCGGAACGAGAAATCGCAAGCCGAGTTCGAATTCCAGTTGTATTCTATGAATTCACTTACGCGCAAATACCCTTGAGAAAGATATTAATCCGTCTCTTTCCTCTAGTTATGGGTTAAATAACAGGACAGATTGAATTCTATAGCCTTGGCTGGTAAGCACTCTACTGCAGAAAGCAATGGCAATCTACTGCGGGAAAATCTTCTGCCCAGTCAGTCATGTCTCTTTCGAGACATGATCGCCCAAGCGTGTATCCCACGTATGGCACTTAAATGACTGACAAAACTACACAATCAACACTAGCCTGAAGGATCGATGTATACATTATTATTTTATGCTAAACTCTAACCCTAGCATCGGAATACTATAGTAGAAATCGAGATACCTGGAAAGGTATTTTCTCAAACTTCTATCGTCTAATTTTTGTAATCACTAGCAAAGTTCACGTTTTTATTTAATGGCAGGGGCACCCAGTGTGATTTTCTGCTGCTCGAATCTATCTGCTTCAAGGCTTCGCCATCTTTAGTTGTGCTTTTCTGTATTTGCAAAAACAGGTTATTTAAGAGGTTAGCTTTTGAAGCAGTCTCGTTATACTCATCCGGCCTCTTTCACCAGCATAATTTCCAGCTAGTTTGCTTTTCTTTTTCCTGATTTTTTTATAAAAAATAGAGATGTCTGGGCCCCAAGGATCCTATGAGATTGCCCGGTTGTTTTAATATTTAAACCCGCCAATCTAGCACTAACGACCTTATTGCATTCAATGTAGCTAACATTCTTTTCTATATAAATTTTCTATAAGATTCAGTAGATGTTCATAACGATGTTTAAATGCCTATGTTTATCAAACTTATCCCAGGAATTTTTATATGTATCTAATAAAGCGGACAGTGACCATATATATATATATATATATATATATATATATATATTTTCAATTTAATTCTCTTTATTGTTAATAGCTTAAATGTTCTATGTTTACTGTGTGTTAATATTTACTCTTTGATAATGGCTTATGTGAGCCGAAAGCTTAGACCCGATAAAAAAATCAACAATTACTGTGATTTTTTGTTGTCTTTCAACGACATCACCATCAAGTATATCAGACGGTATGAACGGATCCTACACAAAATTAATAGACAGAACTTGTCTATATTATTCAATGAAACCTGCATTAATGAAAAAATGCTGCCAAAATACACACAATATATATATATATATATATATATATATATATATATATATATATAATTTTAGGGTAATTTTTTCAACACAGTTTTGTGTTTTTTTTTTTTTACTACACCTTACACCCCTGAAAATGATCTCGGAAGCAGATTGAAAGTACTTGAGAACATCAAGAAATGAATAATAAAATCAAATGTAAAGGTACAGCGCATTTCTTCCATGTTTCAATTATAATACACGAAAACCATCAGTCAGTACGAACAGATGTTATTAAAAATAAGCAGAGATACTGCTTGCAATTTATTTAATCTGATATCCCAAAAAGAGAATTTGCTGCCCAAATACACCCCTATCCCCCACACATTTATATATTAGTGTGGGTATACATATATTTATATATATATATATATATATATATATATATATATATATATATATATATTGTGCGCCTGCTATTTGAGAAATCAAATTCAGTGTTGCATGAATGAAACTTTATCTAACACTAGCAGTATAACCCGGCGTTGCTCGGGTGTAATGAAAGCTTTACAACTAATCCATATATATATATATAATTAAAATTGCTTTTTATTTAAAATTATGATAGTTTACATTGCGATACGAAAATTTCTGTTTCGAGCGTTTTACCTCGTCATCCTATATAATATATTAAGAAATTAGACTTATACGGAAAGTTACGAAATGGTATTAACCGACATATTCATTTAGATTTACTTGTTTTAAAATTATTTTTAATGGATACTCGTATTTTAAAGGAGAGTCTGTTTTTTTTAAACAGTACATTTATATATATCCACTAGCCTGAATATTCGAGAAATTTTGTTTAGAAAAATAATTATCTTTCCACATGATTCGAATCTGCGACGCCCATAGACTGTAGAGAAACCGTCATTACATCTGACGTGTCTTACCCCAGAAGGTTTTATAGTTTAACAAAGACGAATTAGGCCGTAAATAAACAAATTCCTGATTTCTTAGAACATTCATATCTGGTCCGGGTTGAATCATAAATCCCATAAACGTAAACAAAACAGTAATAAAAAATCACGCGGAAAATTACAAAAAGGTATTAAACGACATATTTATTCAAATTTATTCAAATTTATTCATATTTATTCAAATTTATTTGTTTGAACATTATTTTTAATAGATACTCGTATTTGAGTGGATGATCTATTTTTCTAGAATTAAACAGTACAGTATAATTATATAAAAAACAGAATCTACTCAGATGCGAATATCCATTAAAAATAATGTTTAATCAAATATATATGTACTAGCAGTATAACCCGGTGTTGCCCAGGTGTAATGAAAGCTTTAAAACTAATCCATGGTCCTGGAGCTCAGACTCTTTGGACGTTGGCACGAAAAATTCAAATTCAATAGTTGTTTCCAGTTAAAGCGAAACCGTAGACGGAAAGAAAAATGAATGGATGTAACTCAGATTTTGATTTCCTTGCATCGATATCAAATAAGTTTTTTTCGTCGTAAACTGAATTTGAAAGCTAAATAAGTCCTCTGAGTAAATGGTATCATGGCTGAGACTAAGAACTACAATTATACCTACTTAGAGCCAAACCCGAAGCAAAAACTAAAACAAAAGGGCTGAAAAAAATACAGACATACAGGCAGATAAACAGACACACACAAACATCTTGCCTTTTATCTATATATATTATCGATTTTCTGAAATTTGGTAAGAACTGCAACCTTGAAACTTCTGAATATCGTTTCTTATGTCTTTGTCTATGAGTGTATGAAATTTGATTAAAGTCGGACCACTCCTTCTATAACTCGATTTTGTCGATTATCAATTTTCGATATTTATCGGGGGGTACCTCGACACAAAACCTAGCTAAGAACACTCACAGACGCTTATATTACAACTGTGTAAGTTTTCAAGAAAATCGGTTCAGCCGCTTTGGAGTCTATAGGTAACACTATAGGACACACACACAGACAAAGTTCCGTTTATAAATAACTTCATATATATATTGTCTTATTTTTATTGTTTCGCCCCAAACAAGTTGGTACCGCCACTGATGCGCAGGGGGCTACATACGAGTAAACATTTTGACAAGTGGTCAGTAAATAGAAAGACGGACCAGTTACAGGAGATGTCAGAGAAATGTCAAGAGAAGGACGGAGACACAGGCGTGAACACAGTTACGAAGGTAGAGAGAAAAGAAAAGATATACAGGGTGATGTAGAAAGAACTGGAGTCAAGTGGATAAGAGATGGGTATTGATATTGCATTTAAATTCATGGAGGTTGTAGCCATCAGGAAAGCAAGTATTCTGAAGGGAGTTCCCCAGGCGAGAAATGCGAGAAAACAAGCTGAGGGAGCGGAATCGTTGGCTGCATTTGGTTGATCTAACTGTAAATGGGTGGGTGCTTGTTGCCAGTCTGGTTGCACGAGTAAGTTCTAGTGGCGAGGTCACCAGTAACTTAAGTTAGTTGGAGCAGAAACCATGAATATATTTGAAGAATAGACAGAGGGAAGCCACATCCCGCCGGTGGCTGGAGTCGAGCTGACAAGTTGGGAGCAATCACATTACAGATTCTCCTTTGGAGACTGTCGAGAACACTGAGATGAACAGCAGGGGCGCCTGACCATATATGACAGCAGTATTCTATGCACGGACGAATCGTTGATTTGTATATGTGCAAGTTGGATTCAGGCGTAAAAAAATTCCTGGCCCTACACAGTGACCCAACCTTCCTAGCAGTGGATTTAGCTATATAATTAATTCAGAGAATTTCTTTCTAACAGCAATTCTGCGCCAACACAACAATATATGGTCGGGTTTCAATCCTGGGTAAAAAGCAATCGGAGTCTAACCGTACTGATGAGCTGTGATACGGCGAAACAGATCTGTCTTCGGATGATAATATATATATATATATATATATATATATATATATATATATATATATATATATAGTATTGTTCTTGGTATATTGAAAGGTTAATTCCACGGAGGATCGTAATCCGATGGGAACTCAATGTTACAATTTAACAGAGTATTATGATGAAATAAATTGGACGCCTTTATAAATCCATTGCTAATAGTTATTTTGCAAAGAATTTACGAATTCGCTCCGCAGACCAACATTTTTCACAAAAATAAATGGGCTAGATTTATCCAGACGAAAGGAATCGTGAGGGAGACAGGTGATAAAAGAAAACATTTTATCGATGGGAGAGGAGGTTTGATATACAGTGTTAATTATTAATAATATTATCGTCATCAAACCTAAAAGATTATTATTTACAAGATGAAGATATTATTATTATCGTCGTAATTAATATAAAAATCTATCAATTCAATTGTTGTAGTGAAAATATGGCCCCAAAATTTACTGTCGTGTATTTGAGAATGACTGATTAAATATTCAGTCCAAGGTTATCTTATCGCCTGGGAGAGAAAGACAGCCACGCTTAATATTTAACACTGGATATATAATCCCCACTCAAATTGATAAAATGATTTCATTCTCCCCCTGTCTCACCACAATTTCTTTCGTCTGGATAAATCTAACCCATTCATTTTTGTGAAAAAATTTGTTCTGAAGAACGGATTTGTAAAATTTCCTTGAAATAAATCATTACCAATGGATTTATAAAGGCATCCAATAAATTTTTATTATATATATATATTATAAACGAATATAGAAAAAGCGTAGGTGGAACCCACTAACAGCTTGACTAAACTTAAATTTTTATCCAATTACGATCGCGAGAAAGAGAGAAAAGCACTAAAAGCAAATTTACCAACTCAGGTCAAATCATAGATTACCTGGACAGAGGTTAAAACACTTAATAACGTTTCATTTCAAAAACACACACACTATCTTTACTTCTCTCTCTACCTGCGTTTTCTTTCATCCAGTACAACCTGCACTAATTTATACATACAAGATACCCAAAGCTTTAGTGAAATTGAGAAATGGTTGACTGATTTCAAAATTTGGCAAAGTAAGAAAACATCTATCTATCTAAGTCTATTCATATCCACACACACATGTATGTAAATAACATGTATATATATATATATATATAGTCATCCGCAGACATATCTGTTTCGCTGTATTACAGCTCATCAGTACGGCTTAGACTCCGTTCGCTTCTTAACCCAGGACTGAAACCCGACCGAATCAGCGATTCTACCCCTAGGCCACGAGCATCCAGTAGAAGAAAGCGGGCTTTTTAGCGTGTATAAACACGCCCAATAGCTAGAGTGCTCCAATTCATTATCGAATGAGCGGTGCGTATATGCCAGGGTAGCCACTGTTTACAAAGCCTACCACTCTTCCAGAGTGCTCAATCAGGGTGTGAGAGCGTAAATATATATTCAATCTATTGTTAAGTTCGCTTGTAAGAAAGTCGGTTCACTGTCGACTGAGACAAGTTTTTTTCTTACCCGAACCGCTCATATAAGTCGACCTTTTTTACCATGCTTAGAATATTACTGCCACATAAGGTCCGGTACACATATGGTTCAACTTAGTTTTATAAGGTTTTCATATATCCCATTTTTGCAACATCAGTTTATTAGGTTGTCCCAAAAGTTCGTAAACATTTGCAAAAAATTGAAATTTTACTCGCCAAGTAATCTAAGGTTACCAGAAAACACTTTCAAAAAATTGAAATTTTACTCGCAAAAACAACAACGATTATTGTTCAAAATAATAAAAACTATCATTTTCCAAGACTTCCTGTTATCAATCTGCAAGCTTTCGGATCTGGTCAAAGTACCATTCAGCAGGCTTCGAATCAAAAATTTCTTTACACGCTTCCTCGACTTCATCAAACGAGTCGAATCGGCGGCCCTTCAGCAAGTGTTGCATTGAGCGGAAATGATGGAGCACAGTAGGCTGGATGTGGCAGAATCTCAACGGCGTCCAGCTCTTCAAATTTGTCTTTGGTCTTCCTGGTGGTGTGTGGCTTGGCATTGTCCTACTGCATCAAAGCGCGCTTTCGGTTGAGCAGATCCGGGTACTTTTGCTTCAACTTTTCGTAGACCCGCTCAAGTTGCTGAGAGTAAAGTTCGGCACTGATGGCACGACCCTTCGGAACCACCTGAAAATTCACGATTCCTTCAAAGTTCAACCAAACGCACAACATGATTTTCTTGCCGAATCGATCTTGTTTTGGAACCGACGGTGTCTGTTGCCCTTTCTGAACCCATCGCTTGTCTATATTGTACTGGACCTGATAGACCCATTTCTCGTCGGATGTCACAATGCGCTTCCAAAAAACGCTCGTCCAATGGACTGCTGATTAATTGACGGCAAATTTCAACTCGTCTGTTGGCTTGTGTTTCGGTGAATTCGTGCGGATCTTGGCGCGGCTTTTTGTGAACAAAATCAAGTTGCTTCAAATGTCGGTGAATTGTCGATTTGCCAACTCCAAGCACATCAGCCAATTCACGAGTGCTCGATGAAGGCGCAATGTCCAACCCAGTTTGCAAGTCTCCATCATCCAACTTTAACGGCCATCCCGAACGAGGCTTATCTTTAGGACTCATGTTGCCAGAATCGAAACGCTTACACTACTTTGAGATCACCGCATATGCAATTGTTCCTTCATCTTCGGCAGCACAAATCTATTCTGGAGCTTTTCTGGTTGAAAGACTTCGCTTCTAGCAGTAACAAATCAAAACTCGCAGCTCAATTTTATCAATTGCCATCTGGAATACAAAGATGTAGATCACTATGACAATATAAACGCAGAATTGCATAAAAATTCAATTTTTCGCAAGTGTTTACGAACTTGTGGGACAATAAGGAAAAAACTGAGTTAGCCTGATGTTATATTAATCACAAAGTATTCATAGATGCTGTCATATATTTGATAAAGGTCAACAGGCAGAAACGAGTAAGGCATTGTGGTAACAATAACATCGTCCGCATGTAAACAGTAAAAATGATAAATCTTCATTTACAAAAATTTAGGAATTATTGAATCTTCACGGACGCTACGTGATACGCCATCCACATACACCTGATGAAGACCAGAGGCCACAACAACCGAAACATGATAACAAAAACAATGATGAGGACAATTGTCCTCATGTAAATAGTGTTAATAAAAACTAGCGAAACCCGTGGAGTTTCTACGGAAGGATAATTATGATTTTCTGAAAAGATTTTACATCGTCATACCAGAAATGATAGTAACGTCTTCAAACATAAAGGTGTTGGTAATAAAATAACAATAACACAGAGAGTAATTTTCTCTGCCCTCTTGGAAACTCTGACCATGCATTAGTTTTTTCAATATCTCCTTCCACCTCCACCCCACCCAAGAACCTCACACCAGCAGAATATCTTACTGCTACCAAAGAGCCAATTAGGACTCGTTCCACGACTTCCTGAGTGACGTCCCTTGGAATAAAGTATTTAGCTTTCCTCTTGAAGCCTGCGCGTCTGAGGTCACCTCTTAGGTTAAGGCTGGCATTGATGGTTTCATCCCTGCCAGAAAGTTGAAACTTAAATCCCACTCATCTTCCTGGTTCTCCCCTGCCTGCTCAGCTGCCATCGCCCACCGAAATCACTTCTTTTGGCTTTACCGGAGTCACCCTTCAGATCATAACAGCCGCGTTTTTGCCTCGCCTCGCAATGAATGCAAGAAGGTACTTAATAGAGCTAAGCTGATGTTTGCAGCCAGAATGAAGCAGCCCATAGCATCCCGTAAGTTCGGCTTTAAAATCTACTGGAGGCTCTGTAAAACGTGCTGAACAACAGTAAGGTCCCAATCCCCCCTCTAATCAACGAATTTGAGATCCTCATCTCTTCAACAGACAAGGCTGAGTACTTCACACGCATATTCTCCACTAACTCGACACTGGACTCGTCTGGTGTATCTGTATCCGACTTCCCTCTCCGAACCCAGGCCTAACTGACTGGCATACTAATTACTCCCTCAGTGGTCTCCTAAATAATTTCTAAGCTTGACCCCCATAAGGCGAGCGGTGGCGATGGAATACCCATCATTGTGCTAAAGAAATGTGCTCCTGAACTCTTCTCTGTTCCCTCTAAACTCTATAACTTTTGCCTATCTGCTTCCTGCTTTCCTTCCTGCTGGAAATTCTCCTCCGTGGTTCCTATATATAAAAATATTGGAGAACCCTCTGACTCCGCTAATTATTGCCCTATCAGCCTCCTACCGATCTTTGGCAAAGTGTTCGAAACCATCATCAACGCCGAGGTGGTACAATATCTCACAGCCCATAGACACTTCTCTGACAAACAGTATGGCTTTCGCTTCACCAGGTCTACTGCTGATATGCTCACGACTGTCACGGGGTATATACACCAGGCTCTCGACAAAAACGGTGAAGCCAGAACTGTAGCCCTTAACATCTCCAAAGCGTTTGACAGAGTCTGGCATGCTGGTCTTCTATGCACGCTGCAATGCTATGGTATAACTGGACAATTGTTTGACCTAATCCATTCCTTCCTTTCAAACCGTACAATGAGGTTGGTATTGAACAGACAAGCCTCCCAATACTGTCACATGAATGCGAGTGTCCCTCAAGGCTCTATTCTAGGTCCTACGCTTTCCCTTATCTATATTAATCATCTCCCTGATGTAATAAGATCCCAAGTGGATCATATATGCTGACGACACTACGGTTTACTCTCGTCTCGATCAAAAATCTACCGAGGCTGAAAAAGCAAACCTCACTGCCGAGTTTGAAAAGGAAGTCGGTTCTCTGTGTAGGGCCAGGAAGTTTTTCCCGTCCCAAACAATCCTGCACACATACAAGTATACTATCCGCCCGTGCATTGACTATTGCTGCCATATCTGGTCCGGTGATCCTGCTATCCACTTAGGTGTCCTCGACCGAATCCAACGGAGAATCTGTAATGTGATCGATCCCGACTTGGCAGCTAGAATACAGTCGCTTTCTCACCGACGCAGTGTGGCTTCCCTTTGTCTCTTCTACAAATACTTTCACGGATTCTGCTCCGATGAACTTAGTTCACTGGTACCCACTATATACGAATTTCCTCGAGCCCTAAGATTAGCAACTAGGTCCCATCTTTTTTACTGTGAAACCAATAAATTGTAAACGCAAATTCAACTCCATCAACTTCTTTTCTCGCTCTTCCGGCCTATGGAATTCTCTTCCGCATACTTGCTTTGCTGACAGTTACAATCTCCAAGAATTTAAATGTAAAGTCAATAGACATCTCCTGCCTCACTAACTTACTTCCTCTCTCTCATGCTTTTCTACATCCACCCCACTCTCATCAGTACTCTTTTCCCTTTCCTACTCTCTTCCTGACATCCCCTGCAACCTCTCACTTCTCATAACATTCCTCCTATGTAACCCCCTGCACAACAGTGACAGTAAAATGTCTCGCTTGGGGCGGAAAGATCAAAAAAAATATCTCTAAAAGTAATGTCCATAGAAGCTACCTTACTGTAATCTTATATTAAGCGTTGTATGCACCGACCATAACCAAAATACTGTACTGTATTTTGTGAAAGATTTTGAAAGATAAAATGTTTTTTTTATTACTGAAAAATCATGGCTCCTGCGTCTATTGTATACAAAAAAGTCCTACTGAGTAATGGCCAATGGTGGAGAGACCAGAAATTTTGTTATTAGGTCGCGGGATACGACAACAAACCCACCTATTTGTACTATATTGTACAGCACACACACACACACACACACACACACACACACACACACACACACACACACACAATTACTGCTGCAACCGCCAGCTTAAGCTGCTACTGATACGGTAATGCTATAGGCTCTCTCCTCCTACTCTCTCACTTTTTAATACCCTTCCGTTTTGCAAAGGTGAGAGAAGGGCAGAGGAGAGTAAAAAGATAGATGGGAAGAAAAAGCTCCTGTAGAGAGTGTAGCGTAACAGATGGAGGAATTAAGAAACTAACTAGGGAAGGAACAAGCAGAATTATTATATGCTCAAAAATATGGACGCAAATTTTCGAATTGGTACTGACCTACGTTATATAACTTCGACATACATTTGATAAAGGCCAGTGGGCACAACGATCGAATCGTTGTGACAACAAAAAACAATCATGGAGACAATAGTTCGAATGTAAATTGTGTAAATGATAAGGTTTATATTTTAAACTGTCATAAATTTACCATTTAGTTGGGTTCTCGTCTAAAATTTATCATAACACTTAGTAAGAAAATGTAAATCTTTAGAATAAATCGAATCTGTATCGATAATTGTTCTATGGTGTTCATCATCATTTATCCATCACACCCAGATGGTGCATAGGGCAGCAACTTTTTGTTGCTGTAACAAACTGTTTTTATGGGGCAGGGTTGTTAGCCCTGCATCCAACCCCCAAACCTGGAGGACCGGTGAACTATTCTTGGTCCTTACGTTTACAACACCTGGTATTCCCAAATGGTCACCCATTTAAGTACTGACCAGCCTCGATGTTGCTTAACTTCGGTGATCGGATGGGAACCGGTATATTGAACACGGTATAGTCGTGGACGTTCTATGGTGTTAGGGTCTTGTATTATGCTTATTTGCAGAGTTAAGGAATCATTTTCTTATATTATTAGGCATTTTTTTATCTGCATCCATAATTTCGCATACCGAAAAATTCTGGTTCTATATTTATAATCCGCGCTCTAGATTTAGTGGTGTAATGCATTTACCTTGCCCCCTCCCCCCTCACAAATGAGGTAAAAATGAAAAGAAAGATAAAACTATCGCCCGGTTCACACTCCACCCTCGTCTATTGAACAGGTGAAGAGGCTCATCCCTTGTTTCCTGTGTAGGATGCGGTTTCCGGTTTTCTCTTTTCCAATCTTTTCACTCCTATGTAGCCCCCTGCACATCAGTGGCGTTACCGCCTTGCTCGGGGTGATTTGATTAAAAAAAAACTGAAAGTAAAGAGAACCATGAAAAAGAGAAAAAAAAAAATGAAAAGAAAGAGAACAAATGAAAAAAGCCGAACAATTAAACGAAAGAGAAAATGAAAAAAGAGCAAAATGAAAATAAGGAAAAAATGGAAAGAAAAAGAAAATGAAAAGAAAAAATGAAAAGAAGAAAAGTAAAAAGGAAGAGAAAAATGTAAAAAAAAAAAAATAGAAAAATCAAAAGAAAAATTAAAAGAAGTGAACATAAGAAAAATGGAAAGGTGTTGAAAATTGGACTGCAAGAGAAAAATAAAATAAAGTGAAAAATGAAAAAAATATGAAAAGAAAGAGGAAATGAGAAAGTGAAGTAAAAAGAAAGAAAAATGAAAAGAAAGTGGAAATGAAGAAAAGAGAAAATGAAAAAAGAAGAAAAGTGAAAGAAAAGTGAAAATGAAAATATAGAAAAAACGTAAAGAAAGTGAAAAACAATAAGAAAGAGAAAATGAAAAGAAAGAGAAAAATAAAAGAAAGAGAAAATGAAAAAGAGAAAAAGAATCTGAGAAGAGAAGTGAAAAGAAAGAGAAAAATAAAAAGGAGAAATATGAAAAGAAAAATAAAAGGAAAAAGAAAGAGAGAAAAGAAAAGAACGAGAAAATGAAAAAGAGAAAAATCTAAAAAAGTAAAAGTAGAATGTAAAGAAAGAGAAAATTGTGAAGAAGAATAGAAATGAATAGAAAGAGAAAAATGAAAAGAAGGAGAGAAATAAAAACGAGAAAATGAAAAAAGGAAAAATTGAAAAGAGAAAGAAAAGTGAAAAGGAAGTGTAAAAGGAAAGAAGAGAAAAAAGAATTCACAACCGAAGCAGATTAGAAGAAGGAAAAAGTTAAAACAACCAAATAAAAGAATAGCCAAAGAAAATAATTTTTATAAGAAAACTGTAGTTATATTGTGGTGCAGTGGATATCGACTCGGAACGGCAAATTGGAGAGCTAAGTTCGAATTCCATTTGAATTCCTTGCATTCACTTACGCGCAAATAACCTTGGGAAAGGTATTAATCTGTCTCCTTCCCTCCAGTTATGGATTAAATATTAGGACAGATTGGGTTTTATAGCCTTGGTCGGCAACCAGTCTACCGCAGAAAGTAATGGCAACCTGCTGGATAATCTGCCCAGTCAGTCATGTCTCTTTCCAGGCATGATCGCCCAAAGCGTGTATCACGTATGGCAATTAACTGCCTGACTATCCGAATAAGCCTTTAGATTTCAGTGGCACACTTTCTGTCTTATGTTAAAACACTTCTCATGTTTAAATTTAATTTTAGTATCTCCGATTTGCAATTCTCACTTTGGGCTGATCCTTTTACAAAAAAACATGTCTTTTGTTTTATTTATTTATTTATTTATTTGCAGTTGATGTTTAGTCTGTTTTTGCTTTTTTTAGTTACCTTCTGTAGGAGGTTTTGTAGTTTTCTTTTTGTGTCTACTATCAACACTGTCTCATTTAAATATCTTACCAAATAATATTAGCGTAACCCCAAGCTATAAACGAGGCTGGGTGCTCAGCAGGAACTGAACTTACAATCATGGTGAACACTGAACCATTTTAGCCGCTCATCATTAAAGCAGATATGATTGCAAATTTTACTTAGTAACACTAAGTAAACGACACAAAGAAGAAAAAAGTTTATCTAATCACTATCTTCAAGTCTAGGGTCAACATATAATCATAAATAGTACTTCTTACTTCCTTCGTTAAAACCCCTATTTTGAGGGGCTCATGGGCCTTGTAGGGGCGAAAAAGAATAATAATAATAGGAAGAAAAATGTTGAAATAACAGTGGAAGCCATATCCCGTTGGTGAGAAAGTGAGTGAAGTCTACCTGCCAAATGGGGATCGATTACATTGAAGAACTTTTTTTGGATTCTTGACAAAATTTACGGAAGCATACGTAATGCCATGGATCTCTATTTGGCAGCTAGACTTCAGTCACTTTCTCTGTCTTTTCTACAAATATGACCACGGTTTCTGCTCTGACGAGCTTATCTCCCCGGTGTCCCAAATACACGAATTGACTCGGGCTACTAGATTAGAAATTAGGTCCCACATTTCTACGTCAAAACAGTCAAATGTAACCGCTGCTTCTACTCTGTCACTTTATTCTCTGGCACATTCCGCCAGAGGAATTCCCTTCTGTATACTTGCTTCTCTGATTGCTACAATCTTCAAAAATTTAAGTGCAACGTCAATTGCCATCTTCTATCTTCTTGATTCCCATCTTTCTCTTATCCTTTCTCCGATACCCCTGTATCTTGTTCTCGTTTTTTTCCCGCTCTCCTCTCACTAACCCCCTGCGAACCGGTGGCAGTACTGCCTTGCTTGGGATGAAATGATTATAAAATGTAAATAAAAAAGAATTGGCAGAAAGAATGTTAATATGAGGATGACCCTAATGTCATCTTCATGTTAACATTCTTTCTGCCAATTCTAAGAAGATTAGACCTAAGGAAATTAGAAGCAGGAAGATTGTTTTGCGACAATCGACTGAATGGGAATCGCTTTCTCGATTGACCTTTATTTGGGTTCTAACACCGACCTCTGACCTCATTGGGGGAATGCACAATATTTAACGAACCAAAGCAGCTGCAGTGACACTTCTGACGAATTCTCTTTGGAAAATTGTCAGATTTGCATGTTGCAACGACGCAAAATGAATTCATTTGTGTCAAGAAACTGGTAGAAAAAAGAGAAAAGAAAATTTAAGATACAAGATTAAAAAAAAATGTTAAATAAAAAACCAAAACAAATGTAAGCTGAAACCGACGTAGTTTGACGAAAGTCGAATGGAAGGCGGAAGCCCTGTTCATTCTTTATTCCTCACCCCCACTTCAAGTGAAAAGGCTGCGTGTGAAAACGCTGATTTCCACACAGAATCTGATAACAATTTAAAAATGAAAAAAGTTCGAATTTTCTTTATGTGAGACTTGTAAAATTAAAAAGCTAAAAGGAGGAAAAGAAAACACAAATGGATGGCACCTCTTCAAAACTAGAACGTCATTATTAAAATCAATAAAATAAACTCGATTCTGTTTTCTCTCTCTCTTTGGATGTATGAATGGTGTAATGGATAACGGCCTCGAATGAGAAATTGGAGTTCGAATTCCTATTCGGCGCAAATATTCTCAGGAAATATTTGCATACATCACCTCCACAAGCTGTGGGTTGAATATTATGACTTGTATATGGGCCAATTATTTTTTTTCATACAGTATTCACTGGGACAAAATAGTTTTCTTACAGCCCAATGTATATTTCAGCTTTCAGTAACATAAAAAGGGTTGATAAGCTGTAAAAACGAAATATTGTATCTCGCTATTTTTCTCCTTGGTAATTACGCAAACTTTATTAATTTACTCACGCTCACACACACAACAACGCTCTCTCTCTCTCACTCTCTCTCGGACAATAACTTGTACTTATGCACACACACACACACACACGCGCGCGCGCACACACTATCTTTACTTCTCTCGCTCTCTCTTTCTCTCTGTCTCTCTCAAGAGAGCCTTTTTTTTATCTACAACCTGCACTAATACATACACACAAGATACTACTCAAAAGTTTAGTTAAATTCAGAAATGTTTGACTGATTTCAAAGTTTGCCAAAGTAAGAGAAAAATCTATCTATCTATCTATCTACTTGATAAAATCACAGGTAATATCTATCTACGTCAATATTCTCTCTCTCTCTGTCTCAAGATATATATATATATATATATATATATATATATATATATAATTTTGCCAGTATTTAGAAATAAAACGCAAAGAAAACTTTTTAATATTATCGGTCCTGATTTGGCATTTTGTATTCACTTTCCCACCGCAAAAATGTAGCTTCCCTAAGACTTTTCTATAACTAATTTTATGGTAATTGTTTTTTGAGGGTAACCACGAGTTGTCCCATTTTTGTCATCTTCATAAGAATGAATGTTATGCTCAGCCAGGCCATATGCAATCACTCGGAAGAAGTGATAATCAGTCGAAGCAATGTTTGGTGATTACGACGGGTGGGGTAGGACTTTACATTTAAGCGATTTCAAGCAGGTTTATTTTGTATCATGTGGCCTAGCGTTGTCATGTTGCAAAACCACTTTTTTTTGTCTTTTCTCGTACAGCGTACATTTTTCTTCAATCCTCAGTTCAGAACAAATCATTGTAGTCGATCGCGATCTCCCGTGATGGTTTTGGTCAGTTTTAGCAGCTCATGATAGAGTACACCCAGCTGATGTCATCAAATGCAGAACAGACGCTTCGTACCATGGATATTCGGCTTTGCCGCCGATGCTATTACATCGCCCGGTTTACCTCATGGTTTTCTACGCTTAAGGTTATTGTAGTTTATCCATTTGTTATCAACGTTCACGAAACGGACGCAACAAACTTTACCGATCCTGTCGTTGAAGCAGTTGTTTACATGTGACAAGACACCGTTTGATGTCTCTCGGTTTCACTCGTACGCTACCCAATATCCTTGCTTTTGAATTATTCTTAATGATTTGAAACGTTTCGAAACTGTTTCATGATGAACTTTTAATAATTCCACAAGTTTAGCATGCGACTGACATGAGTCTTCATGAAGTGATGCCTCCAATCCTCCGTCTTCAGACTCTTTTTCGGCGTGCAAGAAAGTCTTTTATATTCAACATCGAAATCATTATTTTTTAAACGTCTAAGCCGATCCCTGATAATGCTTCCTGCAGACATGGTTGCCATAAGTCTCAACAAAAATTCTGTGTGCGTTCATTTGTAGAATTCTTTTGAATAAAATGGTGCAGTAATATTGTCTGCAAATACAATTTCTTTGGCACGAAATCGGACATGTTCAGCTCTAACAAAAACAAAGTTGTTTACACTTCGGCGAAATGACGCACATTGAAGTTCAAGCTAGCTTATATGATTGCAGTTCTGGGAATTCAATCTGTTGGAAACAGCGAGAACTTCCTAAAGATCTTAATACATATTAAAAGACTGAGATAGATAGATAGATAGATAGATAGATAGATAGGCAAAATATTGCCTAATTAAAAGAATTATGTATATATATATATACATATATATATATATATATATATTTAAAAAAATCTGAGACAAATAGATAAGTATAAATATATATATATATATAGCGAAAGAGAGAGAAAGAGACAGACAAACGGATAGATAAATCATTGGATGCCTTGGATTGTTATCCAGGTTCGACTCTGCACTAAAGCTGAAATTAAATCATTTCTCTTGTCAAGAGAAAAATTAAATATTAATGATTCTAACTGATGATTGAGGAGGTGATAAAATATAATGTTGATTTCTGAATAATAGTTGTAACTACAGTGTTGCTTCAGCCTTAGTGTCGCTAGAATTTCATAAAGGCGTCTCCAAACTACTGCGATTTTCAAATACTGCAGCCCCTTCGTAATGCACTGGAAAATTGATTTTGCCAAGTGGACAGATGAACGGTGTCAATGTTCGGCTGGTTGTTAAGCTGATAAGCGAGTCACACTGGAATGCTAATTCTTGTTCGTCAAGAATTTTAAATTAATAAACAATGACAGGAACTTCAGGTTGATCAAGGACATATGTGCTGTGTGTTAATAATATCCAGTGGAGATGTCACGTAATTGGCAATGAATCAGGGTTCTTTTGTAAGCAAACTCGTTCTCCTCTCACTCATACGTATGCAATTAAGTTTTCTCATTAACTCACTCTTTCGCTCTTTCTCTCTCTCTGTCTTTGTCTCTGTCTCTCTCGATATATATATATATATATATATATATATATATATTTATATGCGGAAAAACTGTATGACAATTGACTTCATCGGACTAAATCTCTGCTCTCAATACTGGGAATCTACATTCTATCTCGTGCATTAACCAAATATTCAGGCCATGAAGACAGCTTTTAGGCATGAAACCCGCTGATCGATATTCCTGATATTAAGCACTTTTACCCATAAATATAACATACCTTGGAGTATATATTTTTATCATATCTATCTTTTTTTTAATCGTATCACCCCCGAGCAAGGCGGTAATGCCACTGATGTTCATGGGGCTACATAAGAGTAAAAAGATTAATTAGAAGAGAGTGAAGAGGAAGACGAACCAGTTAGAAAGAAGCAAGAAAAGGATGGGAATACAGGTGTTGCAAAGGGAGAGAAAAAGGAAAGGATATACGGGGTGGTGAAAGAACTAGAGTCAAGTGGTTAATAGATGAGTATTGACATTGCATTTAAATTCCTGGAGGTTGTAACCGTCAGGAAAGCAAGAATATGGAAGCGAGTTCCACGGGTGGTAAGTGCGAGAGAAGAAGCTGCAGGAGTAGAATTGTCGTCTGCATTTGGTTAATCTAACTGTGAATGGGTGGGACCCAGTTGCCAATCTGGTTGCACGAGTAAACACCTGTTGCAGAGGCACCAGTGACTTATGTTTGTTGGAGCAGAAGCCATGAAAGTGTTTATAGAACAAAGGGAGGCCACATCTATCTATCTATCTATCTATCTATCTATCTATCTATCTATCTATCTATCTATCTATCTATGTAAACAGGCATGTTCAGATCACAAGCTAACCTCTTCGGAGTGAACGAAAACGATTTAAATGCGTTCTGGGATAATGCGAGTTATCGGAAAGAGTCTTCTTCGTTAAACTGAAAAGGATAACCTTCAACAGAATAATTATAGAAGCCTATGCACCAACAACGCAAAGGATTGAGGAAGAAATAGAATCTTTCTACTCTACTTTTGACAATGCCAAGGCTCAATGTAAAACCCAAGAAATTAAAACATCATGGGAGACTTGAATGCTAAAGGACACAAGAAGAAAAAAGGGGAGACAATTACCAACTTTAAATTAGAAATCAGCAATGGCCGAAATAAAAGATAGGTCCAGTGGTGTATGATGAATGACCAGGTGATAGCCAACACCTGGTTTCAAAAACACCCAAGACGCATATGGACACGGAGAAGGCTAGGAGACGGCACGAAAAACCAAACCGATCACATAACCATGAACAAAATGTTCAGAAACGCAGTGGTCCAATGCAAAACCTATCTAAGTGCAGACTCTAGAAGCTACCACTTTCTGCAAACTAAGGGTGAAATATCGGAGACTACAGAATCTTAAGGCAGCACGCAGACTACAATAAAACACGCTTCTGAATAACCTCAACCAACAGATGAAATAAATTGACAGTGTGAGAAACGAATACGAAGAAAAAATGGGAAATGGAAACTCGAAATGAGACGCACTTAAAGAAGCTCTAATGACATCAGTAAACCACATTGTCCCAGAAGAAAATAAGACGCAGAATAAAAAACGAGTGAATGACTGAACAGATTCTTGACATGATGAAAAAAGACAGAAAATGATGCTAAGTTATGGAAATGTATATCAGAAACTACAAAAGAAAAAAAGGACCAAGTGCAGACAGGCTAAAAAAGAATGGCTCACCAACAAATGTGTCCAAATGGAGAAATTGAACAGGACTAATAAATAAGAAATGTATGAATTAAAGGAACTGACAGAACAAACAAAATGCTCCTCAACAGGATGCAAGTAAATTCCTCAACAGGATGCAAGTAAATTCCTCAACAGGATGTATCAAATCTAATGATGGAACGATTGTATTAGAGAAAGAGGATAACTCAAGCGATGGAAAGAATACATAAAATATCTCTTCCACGACAAGAGAGAACTCTCAATAGTAAACAAAGATGCTGACGGTCCAGAAATATTAAAATCCGATGTGAGAGCTGCAATGGCCAAACTGAATAGAAACAAAGCAGCTGGACCAGACGACATAAGAATTTTGTTGCTGACAACCTTAGAAGATTTCGGTATAGGAAAATATTTCAGAAATAATAAATGAAATGTACAACAATGGTGTAATACCAGACGACCTAAGCAGGCCAATTTTCACAGCTCTGCCTAAAAAGCCAGGCGCAAACGAATGCAAACTTCACCGAACAATCAGTTTGATGAGACACATAACAAAACGCAGCTTTTGAATCCTGATGAATAGAGCATCTAGCAGAATCAGGCTAGAGATAGTACAAGAAGAGTGTGGTTTCGTCAAGGACACTGGAACAAAAAATGCGATATTTATGAATAAGAAACCAGAAAGAGCGATAAAAATGAAAAATGACGTCTACCTATTTTAGTAGACTATGCCAAGGCGTTCGACAAAGTACGTAACAAAGAATTGATACGAGTATTCTTTGAAAAATAATAGTGTTAAGAAATAAAAATTCACACACACACTTATATATATATATATATATATATATATATTACACTTAAGAACGTACAAACTATTAAAATATTGTACATTTTGTTTCGACTATGAAAGAACAATGTCTCACCAGGTAGTTATTGATGAAGCCAATAAACGTTTTACTGTAAATATAAAAAAAAAAGTCACTTCCTTTAATTTTTTAAAATCTTTTTTGTACGAGGTAAGACGATATTAAAAAAAAGAAAGGACAGAAAAGATAAGAAACAAGAAAGGAAAAAGAAAAAAGAAAAGGGAAAGACACAATGGAAATAGAACACAAAGAGGAAACTAAAGGAGAAAAGTGGGGGATCAATGAGAGGAAAGAGCCAATGGAAACGACTTTGAGCTTCTCGGATTTGGGTTTATATATATATATATATATATATATATATATATATATATATATATATATATATCGTTTCCTTTTCACCAACGTGTAGTTGAAAACGTTCAGAATATCCGCATCAGAACAGTTTTTGGACAAACCAAATTGAGAGTGATATGATCGTGAAACTTCACGACATACTTTGCGATTAAGATTTTGTTATGAAAATGAATTAAAATATTTCAAATGAACTTCTATTAGTGGTGTTAATTTTTTTTTCATAGACTTGTACGTAAATACAGATCCAATTTTCTGAACATAAAACCACTATTTTTGAATGTAGATATAAAACAGTTTAACTTCGGACAAATCAAGTATCGATGTGTTATCCCAGCTAAACCGCAAAATTATAATCATTTACTGTAGCAATTACCATCAACTGTCTTTCTGTTTGCAACCATCATTTCGCATTGATTTTGTTTCGTGGTTATAATACCGTCCTACGTTTCGGTATCTTTATGGCTTTCAAAAGATGTTCTCAAAAATCTAGTACACTATATATATATATATATATATATATATATATTGATTGTTTAATAATTGTTTAATTTTGGTCATAACAGGATTAGATATATCTGAGATGAGGAAGTATTTACAGTATTTACATTATTCGGACTATTGTCCTCATCTTTATTGCCATTTTTACGACGTTTAATAATAGATCATTCTATTTGTCTATATTTCTGAGATGAAGTACTATTTAAAGTATTTACATTATTCAGACTATTGTCCTCATCTTTCTTACCATTTGTACGACGTTTAATAATAGATCATTCTACTTATCCATATTTCTGAGATGTGTAAGTATTTACAGTATTTACATTATTCGGACTATTGTGCTCTACTTTTTTCCATTTATACGACATTTCGGCCGTTGTACGCTCTGACCCTCTTCAGGTGGTAGAAAATTTTGCACCGAACCATTTATTACAATCAATTTACAAGGAATGGAGTTCATTTTCTCCAGTCACTGTAATAAAGGGTTCAGTTCAAAATTCCTATCACCTGAAGAAGGCCGAAACGTACAACAGCCAAAACATTGTAAAAATGACAACATAGATGAGGACAATCGTTCGAATAATGTAAATATTGTTTCTAGCAATTTGTTTCTGTTTCTTAATACTTGAATTTTGTAATGCATTGTAATGCCAATACGACTGACTGAGCATATTTTTTAGACGTTAAAATTTGTGGCCAAAAACTGAAAAACAGCTATATTTTAGAATAGCTTGATAGTAAGCATATATGGCAGATTGACAATTACCTAAATGGGTGCGTCTTATAAGCCGATGATATATCAACAGTGACTTTTTGAGTACATCAATATTGAGCGGAGAATTGTTTACCCACAGTCCGCATTTCCAAACCTATATTACTGTATCGCGGTGGAAGACCAACATCTGATAATTAATTTGTTTTGATTAAGTGATATAACATCTAATAGGTCGACTACGTATGTTTGACGTACATTATATTTTAACAATTTTCTGATTTTATAACTATTGCAATACTTTAAGTAAAGCAAACTAAAAAGATCCTGTAATCGTTTCACGAATACATGCGACACTATTGCAGATATGCTAAGATACAGATGTATACATCTGAAAGTTTAATAAATGACACGAAAGTGTCTGGGCTTCCCCGACATCCTAATTCTCTAACGTCTACACTAATAATAATATTTTACCTCTCTATAATGACATATCTTGCTATTGGTTAATTGAGACAACACCCTGCATTCCACCCCACTTATAATAACAATGTCGTTGATTTTTAATTTCTATATATACTGGCACCAAAACAAAACACCACTTGCGTTGCAGTAAACTATAAATATATATATATATATATATAGTCATCCGCGGACAGATCTGTTTCGCTGTATCAGAGCTTATCAGTATGGTTAGATATCCGATTGCTTTTAACCCAGGATTGAAACCTGATTTCGTCAGTCGGCGATTCTACCTCTGAGCTATGGCCGCTCGGTAGAAGGAGGCAGACTTTTAGCGTATGTTGTATCATACGCTAGTAGCAAGAGTGCTCTAATTCATTACTGAATGAGCGATGAGTATATCATAGAGTAGCCACTGTTTTTTCAAAATCTACCATTCTTCCAGAGTGCTGAATCAGTGTGTGAGAGCATATATATATATATATAGATATATATATATATATATATTACGGAAATTAATGAATTTTAACGAAACTTGGTTTTTGAAATGAATTGTTTGAACATTATTTTTTATCGATACTCGTATTTAAGTTGATATTCTGTTTTTTAATTAAACAGTATTATATATTTATATCTACCGGCCTGATTATTTTCGATAAATTGTTATTACGAAAATATATGAGCAGATATGGTTGTTTGCGATGAATCGAAAATTGTCTTATATAGGCTTGATTAAAACCTAGTTTAGAGTGGAGGCTATTCGTGGTCGAGCGGTCTAAGTCGTTCCCAGATCAAATGATAGCTTCCCCTATGTAAATAGGGGTAGCAGGTTCAAATGGCACACATTTTCGTAATAACAATTTTTCGTAAATAATCAGACCAGTAGATATAAATATATAATACTGTATAATTAAAAAACAGAATATCTACTTAAATACGAGTATCGATAAAAAATAATGTTCAAACAATTCATTTCAAATATATATATGAGTGTGTGTGTATGCACGCGCGTTAAATGCCAGTTAAATATTATTATTTATTAGGTAGGAATTATTGAATTAGGTGTTAAAATCAAAGCAAAAGCCAAAATTTGGAATTCTGATTTTTTTACGTAGTCACTTCCTCAAAAGTTCGACATTGGCTTTATTTATTTTATTTTATATAATTTATAAAATTTCAACTACCTCTTTTTGGTTCTAAGTACGTGTTCTTTTTTCCATTTTCTATAACACGTTCTCGTTTCTCATATCTTACGTCCATGATATTCTCAGTATCTTTCTGTAGAATCACTTTTGTTTCTAGCCTCTTCTACATTTGACAGGCAAGTTCTCAGTATTCACTACTATTTGAAAAGATTGATATTAAATAGAATCCCAGCCCCTTTTTCTTTGTTTTGTTATAACAATATATGCAGAATCAAATTTGAACACAACGTGCCAACAATAAGGTTATAAAAGAAACGAAATTTTTTGATGGAAATACTGTTTAATTTAGAATCGAAAATAACATCACATATTGGTGTATTTCAACATTTTTTTAGGAAGAACATTTTACATCACGAAAATATGACATATTTTTAATTGAATAGGCAGCAACTACACAATATCTGTGACGCCCTCCTAAACTCCAATATTTTCCCTATTCGCCTTTGCTGATACAATGAATGCTACTGTAATGTTTTAAAACAGTAGAAGAATAGAAGAAATGGAAGTTTTACAGGATGATGATGAAGGTACCATGGAATGAAAATGAGAGCAATGACAACCTTTTCCAGCAAAGAAGAAACAAAAAGACACATATTTAATATCGGAAAGGGATAGTTTACATGTCTAAGTAACATGATGGAAAAATGGGCTTAGAATTAATAGTTATTTCCAGGAAAGATTGAAGATAAGCGGAATAGACTAAATAGCATATGTAAATAATTAGCAGGCCAGGGTTTCAAAGAGATAGCAAAAAGAAACAATTTATTTGGTGTTATTAAGTATAGAAAAGACTGACGACAAGACGAATAGACAAAGTAGCATCCTTAAATAATTAGCAGACCAGGATTTCGCAGGGATAGAACAAAAAAAAACAATTTATTAAGAGTTATAAAGTATAGGAAAAATTGAAGACACGACGAATAGACAAAGTAGCATCTGTAAATAATTAGCAGACCAGGATTTCGCAGAGATAGACCAAAAAAAAACAATTTATTAAGAGTTATAATGTATAGAAAAAATTGAAGACACGACGAATAGACCAAATAGCATCCTTAAATAATTAGCAGACCAGGATTTCGCAGGGATAGAACAAAAAAAAAAACAATTTATTAAGAGTTATAATGTATAGAAAAAATTGAAGACACGATGAATAGACAAAGTAGCATCCTTAAATAATTAGCAGACCAGGATTTCGCAAGGATAGAACAAAAAAAAAAACAATTTATTAAGAGTTATAAAGTATAGGAAAGATTGATGACACGAAGAATAGACAAAGTAGCATCTGTAAATAATTAACAGACCAGGTTTTGCATTGATAGGAAAAAGACACAATTTATTAAGTGTTAGAAAATATAGTAAAGATTGAAGACAAGCCGAATAGACTAAATAGCATCTCTAAATAATTGTCAGACCAGGGTTTCACAGAGATAGCAAAAAAAAAAACAATTTATTAAGTAGTATAAAGTATAGAAAATTGTGAAAATCACTGCTCACACACGTCTTGCATAGACGCAGAATAAAGAAAAAAGAGAAGAATTAAGCACAATACGCTTTTATTCAGTTTATATTCAGTCAGTTAAGTGTCATACGTAATACGTGCTTTGGGAATCATGTCTCGAAAGAAACAAGACTGAGTGGGCAGAAGATTATCCCGCAGTAAGTTTGCATTGTGTTCTGTGGTAGACTGGTTGCAGTCAAGGCTATAGAACCCAATTTGTTCTATTATTTAACCCATTACTGAAGGGAAGAGATGGATTAATACCATTTGCAAGAGTATTTGTGCGTAAGTGAATGTTATGATTCAACTGGAATTGAAACTCGGCTCCACGATTTTTCGTTCCGAGTCGATATCCCCTGCACCTCAACGCACATCCACCATTTTATAGTAGTATCTTAAATTACAAAACTATTTATTTTCTCTCTTATTTTCTTTATTTATGATTATTTGCATAAAAAATCTGGTACGTTAACATTTGTCAGTATTTACATAATCAGTCAATGAAGTATCATATGTGATACACGTTTGGTCGATCATGTCTCGAAAGAGACATAACTTACTAGGCATAAGATTTTCCCGCAGAAGCTTGCCATTACTACCTGCAGTAGACTGGTTGCCAACTAAAGGTATAGAAAATAATCTTTCCTGATATTTAATCCATGGCTGGAGGGAGACGCAATGGATTAATACCTTTGCGATTTCTTTGCATTCACTTACGCTCAAACGAACAAATTCAATTAAAATTCGAACTCGCCTCTCCGATTTTTCTGTTCCGAGTGGATATCCACTGCACCACAACGCACACCAGCAAAATTAATTAATTTTAAATAAATTATTTACATAATAGTTTCTTTAAATTTAGTTTTATTTTGTTTTGTTTCCATTGTATTCATTATGTAAAATTTAATATTTGTTGTAAAACAAGTATTTTCCTTTCGAACAGACGTTTAGAATTTGTCTTGGATAAACATCGTAGATAAAACGTCAAATTTCGTACATTAATTTATTTTTTATTCTTTATGACATATGATTTAATATATCAAATTCTAGCGATAGAACGAAAACAAAAGAATCAATTATATCAAATGTCTTTTAGTGCTGACTATATGTGAAACAAATATACGTAGGTATTAACTGTAATACAGACTGAATGGTTATTAGCAAAAGTGACAAGATCTGCTCATCGGTGTGGGGGGGGTTCATATTAAACAAGTGCTGCAATAAAGAAATTTGATGGGAAGCGTTATGATGATGATGATGATGATGATGTAAACTTATACAGAAAACCGCTTCTTTTTATTCTGAAAAGCTGACTGTTTCCGGCCTTGAGAAAAACAAAAAAAAAAAAGTTTGAAATCAATCAATTAAATACACCTCAGACTCTTGAGATACGTTTCTCCAAAATAAAACTTGTGTTTTACCATTGACAAAAAATATGAGAACGGAAAAATATTTCAGGAAATGAACTTTTTTAGCTAGCGATAAAATAATTACAAATTTCTTAATTGATTGATTTGATTTGTATGGCTAATCAACCCACTGAAGGTTATTTAAGGCTAGAAAATATTTTTAGATTATAAGAAAAATGTTAGGTGACGAAAATGATTTACTAGTAAAACATATTGCTCGTAATATCATAGGCTGATCTGCACGTAGAATACCAGGTACTGTAAGTTTAGATGTGTGAGTGAGGTAATGGGCAATATTTAGGAAATCAAAGAGCTGATTTTCAATTCCATTCGGGTTCATTATATTTACTTCCACTCAAATACCCTTAGGAAAGTTATGAATTTCATTTTTCTCCCCAGTTATGGGTTAACTCTTAAGAATTGCAGTATTTACATTATTCGGACTATTGTTCTCATCTTTGTTGCCATTTTTACGACGTCTCGGCCGTTGTTCGCTCCGGCCTTCTTCAGGTGCTAGAAATATCGAATCTAACCTTTTTTTTACATTCACTAGGTTATATCATCCTCATTCCTTGCGTAAAGCCTCGATTGGAAGTCATGAGTTTTCTCTCTCTAACCCTGCAAGTTACTTGTTCACCACTGCTGTAGCCTGGTATTGAACACACAACTCTAAGAGTCAAGTCAGGAACTAACCAACGTCTTCAACCACTGGGCCTTGTGTCCTTACGAATTGTGTCACTCCAAAACAAAGCGTATCGTCCATAAAAATATTCTCTGGCTCGAAATAACTTGCAAAGAGTTGATAAGCCGTAGAAACGAATCAACCAATTGGACAAATAGATAGATAGATAGATAGATAGATAGATAGATAGATATAAAAAGACTGAGATAGATAGATAGATAGATAGATAGATTGATAGATAGATAGATAGATAGATAGATAGATATAAAAAGACTGAGATAGATAGATAGATAGATAGATAGATAGATAGATAGATAGATAGATAGATATGAACAGACTGAGATAGATAGATAGATATCTAGATATCTAGATAGATAGATAGATAGATAGATAGATAGATAGATAGCATTTATGTAAAAGATGTATTTATTTGCATATATATGCGTTATTTATTTGAAAACATTACCTATAGAAAAATTCATTGGCAAATTCTATTTATAAAAGGAACATCTTTTTTTCAGATTTCAATGAATATTTTGGAGGCTTTTATCATTGTCATGATTTTTAAAAGAAATATTTTATTTTCTCTTATATTTCAGCTTCCAGTTTCTTTAGCCTTGAGGAAAGTTCTTATAAGGATATTCTGCTTTGCGGGAACCCTTAAAATAAATAAATCGATGAATAAATAATCCAAAATCAATTTGGAACTCATCGATTTCCATGGTTTATTAATTCAAGGGGAATAAAATTCTAAGTAAAGAAACTTTAAAGCTTGGAATTGTAACTTTCTTTGGCTCTTAAATCTGTAAAAAGGATCGGATATTCTCAAAGAAGCCTTGAAACAACAAAACGAAAGGTGATTGGAAATAACAAAAAGAAGAATTAATCCTGTTGCATATGAGAAAAGCTCAGTGGTGAGACCAATGGAGTGAAGATCATGAGATCTTACATTCTATTTTAAGTGCCGACATTAGAATATTAACCGGATATTGTCAAAGGTTCTTTTTTTAAATCCAGACATCCATGCAGTGGAGATATCACCAAAGCATAAAAATCCGCATCAGTTGCATTGAAAACATTTCTTTATAAGATAATTTATTCGCGAACTATTTGGGATATCTCATATCTCTTTCGAGACATGATCGCTCAGAGAGTAAATCACGTATGGCACTTAACTGGCTGAGCTCACTTAATAAGGATGTGGTGTAATGGATATCGGCTCGCCATGAGAAATCGGAGAGCCGAGTTCGAATTCCAGTTGACTTCGTTGCATTTATTTACGTGCAAATACCATTGGGAAAGATATTATCCCACCTCTTTGGGTTCCAGTTTGGTTTCTATAGCCTTGGTTGGCAACCACTTTACCACAGAAAGAAATGACAATTTACTGCGGAAAAATCTGTCTAGTCAGTCATGAAAAGAGAGGGCCATGATCACTCAAGTGTGTATCAGGTATAGCACTTAACTGAGTGATATCACGCAAAACTTATATATCATATATACATTAAATAATCTCATATCTATATATCTCTCTTGTGAGATATTTGAGTATTCGATAGCATTATTGAACGAAAAGAGTACATATTGATAAAGTAGGCAATTTAACTTCAGAGAATGTGAAGGAGCGTTTGTTTTACGATATTGTTCCCCTAATAAAAGGCGCTAAATCAAAACAATGTAGGGAGTTACTGAATTTTTTTATTAACATACACATTGAGGATTATGAGGATACGTAGGCATTTAACCTTAGATTTGAACTTGGGGTGGAGATGTTCGGATTGTATTTTCTTCTTTTGCTTGAAGCTTTTGGTTTGTGATTTGTAAGAAAATTTGTGTTAATCCTTTGCATTTATTGATATCGCTATCAATTCTTATAACATATTTATGATATGATTATGGTCTGAAAATTGAACCTATATTTTTTGGTTAAAACCAAGTATTTTGCTAAAAAAAATAATCAGAGCCCCATCGAGGATGTGAAATATGCACTGTGAGTAAGATAATAAAAGAAAACTGTCTGTTATAAAAATATATATATAATTAACAATTAAACGCTAAGTAGATTGACACCTAATAACAAATTCTGGTTACAGAGGGCTCGCTGGTAGGACTTAATGTCAATAGATTTCAACACTAGGGCTCGCTGGTAGGACTTAATGTCAATAGATTTCAACACTAGGGCTCGCTGGTAGGACTTAATGTCAATAGATTTCAACACTAGGGCTCGCTGGTAGGACTTAATGTCAATAGATTTCAACACTAGGGCTCGCTGGTAGGACTTAATGTCAATAGATTTCAACACTAGGGCTCGCTGGTAGGACTTAATGTCAATAGATTTCAACACTAGGGCTCGCTGGTAGGACTTAATGTCAATAGATTTCAACACTAGGGCTCGCTGGTAGGACTTAATGTCAATAGATTTCAACACTAGGGCTCGCTGGTAGGACTTAATGTCAATAGATTTCAACACTAGGGCTCGCTGGTAGGACTTAATGTCAATAGATTTCAACACTAGGGCTCGCTGGTAGGACTTAATGTCAATAGATTTCAACACTAGGGCTCGCTGGTAGGACTTAATGTCAATAGATTTCAACACTAGGGCTCGCTGGTAGGACTTAATGTCAATAGATTTCAACACTAGGGCTCGCTGGTAGGACTTAATGTCAATAGATTTCAACACTAGGGCTCGCTGGTAGGACTTAATGTCAATAGATTTCAACACTAGGGCTCGCTGGTAGGACTTAATGTCAATAGATTTCAACACTAGGGCTCGCTGGTAGGACTTAATGTCAATAGATTTCAACACTAATAAGAAAAAGACAGAACACATGAAGTTTAATTATTGGGATCAAAACAAAGTGAGAACAGTTGTCTCAATATTTCTTGATAATTGTCAATACTTTCTCTCATTATTTGCCTATACTTCTGAGATGAGGTAGCATTTACATTAATGGATACAAAACCAGTTAAAAATAAAAGCAATTTGAAAATTCAATTAAAGAGTTGATAAAATGTTTCCCACATGTTAGGTTGGATTAGTTGAGTGAGAATTTCAAAGTCAAGGCAAAATTGCATGGGAAAAAAGTCATATTGCAACCGAATAAACAATTTTATTACCTGTTAGGCTTATTTTCCTCTCTACGAATATTGGAACAAATAATCTGCACAATTAATGATACAACTAATAATAATTTCTTTCGCTCCGTCGTGTTACAATAGTATATATTTCTGCCTGCAAAAATAGTGTTACACTGAAACATATTTGCAAACTTAAATTAAAGAAGTATAGTCAGAGTTAACAACTATAGATATGCCCAGTCTATTGTATAACATCAACTGACTTCCTTTTAGTATAAAAATGGCTCCAACTATAAATACCATGAATGTAGATTGTGATTTCGCAGTTGCTTATCTTATGACGGAGACTTACGTCGCCGAAGCAAGAAAGAACGGATTGTTTGCACATGAGTTTATAGATATCATGGAACTGCGGGGCGAGCTTCGGCAAGGCAGTTTTGAAAGGACACGTCGCATGCGTCATCGGCGAAAGCGAGGCTGTCACAAGCGAGATATCTCGGATTCTTACCTGAGACCGAAGATGCATAAAAAGAGCCAATGTTTGGTTTCAGTCAGTGCGGTGTTTGAGACTCATGAAGCCTACACCGGTGTTCGAGAGAAAGTGCGATTGTTTACGGTGCGCGAGGAACGGAGTCCTAAGTGAAGCATTGTTCCGGTTTCCGCGTAATGCAATCGACGAGAACAGATCCAAGCTGTCATTCTTTCTTCTACAAACCACACTTTGTTAAACATATATGTTCTACATATCCTGAAGATATATCGATTAAAATCGTATCTTAATAAACAACATATCCAGTATGTAAGAAGAATTTTTGAAAAAATTGGAGAGTATATGGTTTCCAAGAATGAAAAGCGCGAATTGTGTTTGCCTAAAATCAAGTACATAAGACAAATTACTGAGAAAAGTGGTCATCAACCGAATTAACATATGCCTTTGACAATAAACGTTGTGATTAGAAGAATTTATCGGAGTAGTAAACTGTAAAAAAATCTACATAATACGCAGAAGGTGAGAGTTTCACTCAAAAAATTGTATAAAAAGATTTAAGATAGAACTGAACTTATTAGCGCACTACGTTCGAAAAGACGAAATCATATTTGTCTCAGATACTTGTGATGATGGTATAGGAGCAGTAAATCTAAATAAATATGATGACGGTAACATGACATCCATTGCACATGCTTTGCTTTCTCTACTACCGGCTAAAAATATACAGTCAGTTCGAAAAAAGCGGTGTTAGCAATTGAAGTGTAGGGAGCTTTTGTTCGGCCTTGTGTATTTCTTAACCGAACTCCCTACAGCTTACAAGTTTTATGTTGAATAATATTCATCAGAACAGTTTTCATCAGAAGGTTGGGTGTCGGCAGTTGGAATGTGTGGATTGGTGTAGAAGAGTGGAATTTTAAAATATACACTTTGAATGCAAAATAGATATTTATTAAAAAAAAGGAATAACAACATTTGTAAAAATTAATGTTCAATTATAAACATTAGTAAGAAGTTATGAGTAGAGTTCGTATTCAATGATAAAGTTGTTTGTAGCAGTAATTGTTGAGATAGATAAATAGAAAGAGAGAGAGGGGGACAATGTTCGGGTCACTTGAAGTTGAGAGTTACATCTTTGATGTGTCAGCGAAATGCCTTTTCTGAAATGACCGTTGGGAACGGTTAGAGAAATCCTTAAATATTGAATCAAGTCCGTGGGGTGGCTCAGAAACGATTTTTTCTTTAGCTATGGAAAAACCGTTTCTCTGACGTATTTTGAATTTTGCGATTTGATGACCAATCAGGATCCAGAGTTCCGCTACAGGTCTGTAAAAGGAATTTGATATTTATTTATCTTTGGTTTACTCCGGAACTTCTGCGTGGAGCCCAGATGCACAAAGACCAGTTTTAGTCATTTACTTTCTGGATCTCTGAGGGCAAACATCTGGTCCTTGCTTGCTCGGTATCACCACACAATAATGCTTAAAGTGAAAAAATTTAACAAATTTATACACGAAAAAAGTTTTTATTTACAGACCATTACTATCAATTTATGGTTTGAAAAAAGAAGTTCCTACGTATGCAGCAAATAGATTACAATGCTAGGCTATCATATTATTAAATTACGATTTCAAGATGAAATACCAACCGTCCAATAGTTAGAATATGCTGCTGATTTATCAAAATTGATACCAACAAATAATGAACCGTTTGAAGACGATTGTACTCTGGCAGCAAAATCATCTACCATGAAATTACAACCTTAGTCAAAGACAGATACTTTGTGGTCAAAATTTCACATAGATTTTCTAGGTCAAATGAACAGATATCTAGTCGTAGTGGATAAATTTACTAAGAGGCTCTAAATTTGAAAGTGCAAAAGAACAACTTCCATTGTTACAGTTCATTTTTTACATGAACTGTTTGAAAGATACGGTTTTCCGTATATCATAGTCTTGGATAATAGTACACAATTCACTGCTTATGAAGTTAAAAAAATTGTAACGCGTTTCCTATTTCCATATTACTACCTGACCATATTACACAAGGTCAATCTGAACAGTTTGAAGGTAGTTTTAAGAGAGGTTTGAAAAATGCAAGTAACAAAAGAGTGAGCAAAGAAGTACTATAAAATTATTTACCGGATAACGCTAGCAGGTAGCTCATCGGCAGAATTGATGTTATGAAAAAAAAAACATGGAAAAGAATAGTCATAATTAAATAAGTAAATCCGTGATTGACGAATTGTTACTGTAGCGATATGACTCTATGTCAAAGGAACTTCCCACATTTGAAAGCTCAGTAGTATGAACAACAATCAAAAGATAAATCTCACTTCTTTTTATAGTAATATTGGTATCATTTATTAATTAATTTGTTACATCAAGTTATGTAGTCATCAGATGGTTTTGCTGTGTAATATTTGCCAAGTATTTCAGTTTCTTGAATTTAAGAAGAAATGTTTATTTGTTATTTTTCTTTTTTGTTACGTGTTTTTTTCTACTTAAATAGTAGTAAACTTTCGTGCATTGATTCTTTGTTCGTTTCTTTCTTCTTTTTGCTTTAGGACAGAGGAGAGAGAGAGAGAGAGATAGATAGATAGATAGATAGAGAGAGAGAGAGAGAGTAAAAAAAAAGAGAAAAATTATAGAGTAAGAAATGCATCCAGTCATTACCCGCAACTGTCTTAGTCACTTCTGCTACGTCTACTCCCCAAAAGCTATTTCTTTTTTCTCATGGTCTATTTTGTAGGGAAACACTTTTGCTTTCGGTTCGAGATGCTTCTAGAATCGTCGAGAATCATCTAGAAAAATCTAGGTTTTACTCGAAAAATCCCAAACTAGAAGCCCTCTGTATATTTATACTTTTCTTTTGTTTCTTCTTCTCTTTCTCTCTTCTCTTTTTCATTAGTTTTTATTTTTCATTTATTTATTTATCACATGTTACTATTTACTTCACATTTACCAGGTCAAAAAAAAAATAAAGAAAAATAAAGAAATGGGAATAAGCTCGGATAACAAAAAAGATGTAAAATGTTTTAAATTAATGAAAAGTTTGTATAAAATTATAAAAGAAATGTGGGAAGACGATATAATAAGAACGCGCATTGGAAAAAGGATTTATATTATGAATGGAAAAAATGGGAGTGCAGAAAGCACTGAAATCATTTAAAGAAAACATTTACTGACTAAAGAATGAACCTATGCAAGTTCAGTATGATATCTTTGACCTAGCAGGAATGCGTTATCGTACAAGTATGAGTACCAGTGAAAAGGAAAGTGTTGTGGATTCAGAATATGAGAGAAAAAATGTAAGTATATTGAAGAAAAGATATATCCTGTAGGTAGGATCATACGTACACCTTAGATGAGTCTATTTATATATGTAAAAAAGGGATGACTCTCCAACAGAAAGGTACAGAAAAAGTAGTAGGTGTTTAAAGACGAAAGAAATACAAAGTTCAGTAAGTGATGAACTCATCGGAAAAAGAAGGGTGTGAATAATAAGAAATGAAATAATTAAGAAAATAAAAAAATCACAAAATAAGAAACATCCGTTGACACAATGAACTAAGCAGGCAATACGTTTAAATAAAGAACTCGGAGTTCAGAGTAGCGTTCCGCGAGAGTTCACAATTTTCAAGCTCTCTGTCATCGAGCAGAGTACATCTCAGTCTGGATTATGTCTGATTCAGCTGATAAAAAAATTTCAATGCAAACTATCCGATCCCGCAGGATAAATTTTGGACCCGAGGGTAAGCACTCTGGTTACCCGAATTAAATACAACCTTGAGTCACATCTCACCACATCTTTGAGTAAATATCCAAAATTCCGATAGAGTTCTGATAGAGTGTTCTTTAAAGTTTTGTTACAGCCAGTCGAGATATAGTATTTTTAACCGTTAGTTGCGAATTATAATAGTATATATGCCATATGCTAGACTTTCTTACAGAGCATCATAGACCCTGTTTCCTAAACTGTTAGGATTAATCTTCAATTAAATCTGGTGTCTCGAAAATCTCTAGTGTATATTATATATTCTAAAGAAAGTGCGATAAAATATGAAAAACGAAGGATTGAAAAATAATGAAAAATAAAGGGTGAAAGAAAAAAATTTAAAAAAAGAGAGAAATAGAATGAAAAACAAAAGAACAAAAAGCGTGAAAAAAGAATGTTTAAAGAAATAGTGATCAAAGAATGAACAGAATGAATGAAATAAAACTGGAAAAAAGAGTGATAAAAAGAATGAAATAAAAGAAAGAGGAAAAAAGATAAAAAATCAGGTGCAAAAAAGGACAAAAGAATAATTCAAAGACGTTGATGCTAGAAATATTTTTTTTAAATATCCGTCTAGAAAACTGTCATTGATTGACTGTTCTCATTGATTATCTGAACGGCAACAAAGACTTTCTCTTGATGCTTTTGGCGGCATATCGTACAGATGTAATAAAAGAAACGAGTTCCACGATGAAGTCTGGCTAAATTTGATTGTTTTCCTGATTTGTCAAGACCAATAAACCGAGAAAGGTGAAGAAAAAATGTATCAGAAATGTCTCGTGTAATGGCGTCTCACAACAGGCAAACATAGCAAAAAATTATTTTCTAGTTCGACTCCATGCTTCCTGAACATTTTATAATGTCTTTTTCTCGATATTTT
>JBBBDQ010000598.1:6375000-6445000 GCA_037127315.1 Ascarosepion bandense
TTTCCTTTGATATTGCATTCTTAATAAAACAAATATTTTTTTGCTTAATACAAATTTTACATATATCAAGAGTAGTAACGATAAGTAATCCTTGACAAGAACGAACAATTTTTTTCTATATTTATTTTACTTATTTGAGTATCGAAAATTAGTATATACAACTTGACAACATTATCAACTGTTTATAAAAAAAGAAAACACGAATTATGGCGTTTTTATCCATGGTTGTATGAACTTAAAAGGTATTTCTTAGTGTGGATGCATTGAGTCATAATTTACGTTCTTTCATTTAACAGTTCGTTTTTGTTTGGGAATAGCACAATTTCTAAGAGTTCTTCTTGGCACAGTCTACATATTTTTTCACCGTTGTAAGGCTTGGCTGTTTTTACAATGCTCCACGTTATGTCTGGGTCTTTTCCATATTTTGATTTTAATTTCCACACCTGGCTAGCCAATTTTTTATAGTTTATTTTAATTTTCTATTTTGAATGTAGACCTGTGATTAAACCACATGGTCTTAAAGGTGTCTTTGGTTCAGCCCAAATATATTTTATTTTGGCCATTTGGGTCATGTACCATTGCCTTGTAAATTATTTGTTTTGTGTAGCAGAGTCCTTGAAGTGGACATTTAATTTTTCCCTGCAGTTGCATTCTTTTTTTAGTGGTTTTGTTTTGTATGATGCTATTTAAGTTTCTGGCATTTTGTTTTTTATGAAACTATCTAAATTATTAGTGCAACTATAACTTGGTTTGATTGTGTTTCTGTTGAAAATTTTGTTTAGTTCTGATTCCTTTTGGAAAGTGTCTATCTATTGGTTTAAAAATATTCGTCCTATTTTGGTCTTTACCTCTAAATTAAATGGTGGGTTCAAAAAGATAATGTTTCGTTTTCTATTGTTGTTTTTGATTTGTCTGTTTGGTCGAGAATTATATTGTAAAATGTTTTTATGGCCAGATTTTCTCAGTGCATCCTCATATATATTTTTCTTTTCATTAAATATTGATTTGTTTGATGAATTATTAGACAGTTTGTGTTCTATTCCTTTTTAAATGTGTTTTCTCTTTTGTTGTCTGGTGCTATCATTAATCCGTCATCTCTATATAATTTGTGGTTGTCAATATAGATTATTTTGTTGATTTTGTTTAAAATGTATATTCCCATCAATTCTGAGATTTCTGCTCCATCATATGATCGTTGTGATACATCGAATGCTCCATTCTTGGATTTCTTGATCCTTGCTATACCTTTGTGGAAAAGTATAGATTTGCGGCAATGTAATATTATGTATATATGCTCAGATGGTGCATTTATGTATATTTTAGCAAAATTAAATGCTTCCAATAAACCTTTTTTCAGAAATTGATCGGTAAAAGATTTTTATGTCATATTTAATGAACGTGTATTTACTTTTGCATTTAATTTTTTGGAACCAGGAAATAAAATCACTAGTGTTTTTTCCACTGGTTTGTTTGAGTGGCTCTTCTTAAAACGTCACAAATATTTTCTAATACTTAATGGCTTATTTTGCCCAGATTTGTCTTTGTTGGATTAATGAGTCTGTATGATGGATTGTTGGTAAAGTCATCCTTGTGGTCTTTCACTGTAAGGAAAGCTTGTTTGCCAGTTAAGATTTGTATTTTATTATTAAAATTTAATTTGTCTGTGATGACTTTAGCCTCCTTATTGATGTTTTCAATGTATGAATCTGGGGCTTTTTTGTAAGATTTAGTTACTTCATCTTTTTTTCGTATATTTTTGGGTTTATTTGGTATAGATTGCTAGATTTATCTCCTTTAATAAGAATGTTTTGTGTTTTTTTTATTTGTTTTACTTCGGTATTTAATAATTTCTGGAATTTGTTTTTGATTTTTTAAAATGTTATATTGTCTAATATAGCAATCATGTCTTTTTCAAAAGTAATTGTCTTTTATTAAAGGGAGATAATTCGTTGTTTTAAAATTGAAATTACTCATATTTCTTTCTTTTCTAATTTCTGCATTTTTATTCAAAAAGAAAAATGCTTTCCATCTCATCCTTATTAGAAAATTTTTAATTTTTTGTAGCAGTTGAAGCATGTATTTTTTCCGGTATTAGAGAGTGTAATATTTTTAATTCCTGCCTCGTTGATTTTTGCTTTTCGTTTAAATATACTGTTTTTTTTTTTGTGTTTGGTGAGATCTGTGGCGTTATTATTGAAATACAGTATTTAGAAATTTTTTTAAAACTTCACTGTTTTTTATTTTATTTTTTTTGTTTGGTAAATCTGTGTCGTTTAGAAACTGTTCAATTTTTTGTAATAGTTGAAGCATGTATTCTTTCCGGTTAGGTATCGGTATATTTTTATATTGGGTAATAATCGTAATTTTTGCTCTGAGTTCACTAAGTGTATGTATATGTTGAAACTCCCTGTTTGTTGTTTTTTCCGTGCGTTTGGTAACATCTGTGCCGTTTATTGTTGAAATACAGTAGTGCTAAAAGTGCTCTGCTCAATTGTAAGATATATATATATATATATATATATATATATATATATATATATATATATATAACCTCACTCTTGATATTCTGCATCATCGTATAAAGATAAAAGTTTAACGAAAAAATTTAAATTTTACAGCATTCTTTAACAAAAAACTTCCGCTTGTCTTTGATAAAACTATTTAGAATTTGTTAAACGAAAGCTCCGTTTAACTTAGTCTCTACGGATAAACTATTGCCAAACGAAACAAAAATGGTGGCGCTCAAAACAAATTTTTTTCCGCCTCTTATTGGTCATGTACTTTTCAGTAAATGGGAATTAGTTATTTTTCCCCAAACATTCACTAGTCAGGAAACAATGCTATAACAGTGCACGAGTATATGTATATACACACACACACACACACACACACACACACACACACACACACACACACACACACACACACACACACACATATATATATATATATATATATATATATATATATATATACACCACCGGCCATAATTATTAGGTCATCCCAGTGGCCACTGGGGCATGATATATCATACGTTGAAAGTCTGCCTCCTTCTACCGAAGAAATCTATCCGTACTGATGAGCTGTGATACAGCTAAACAGATCTGTCAGCGGATGACTCAATATATATATATATATATATATATATATATATATATAGAGAGAGAGAGAGAGAGATACTTATAACTATACACGTTTCGAAAAACCCTACGCATATCTACGTGGAAGGAAAAAATGGTTGTAAAAAAAAAAGAGCTAAGCACATGAACATCAGTCAAAGGGATTCGGAGCGAGTCAGCACGAAGCCCAAAGAAAAAACCCGAGACGAGTAATCAACTGACGATCCGCTTAAGAGAAACCTTGGTAGGCTTGTTGGCTCACTAGGTTTACTTTACTCATATATATATATATATATATATATATATATATATATATATATACTAAGCTAGATAGATAGATAGATAGATAGATAGATAGATAGATAGATAGATAGATTGAGTTAGATGCCGGTTAATTACCGCTTGTTCAAAAATAAGTATTTTCCATTCATATAAGACATGCTTTAAAAATCCTCTTGTTAAAATATCCTTGTATCATATGCACTGGTTGTTTGCTTACTATGGCTAGATTAACGCCGTAACACATTTATCATTTTTCAATTTTTCTCCTTCATTCGGTTGATCCAAAAATAGAATGTTTATTTTGCTAAATTATTATTATTATTGAAAATGATAACAAGGTTATAATATGTAAATTAAGGTGAATTATCAGTTAAATATTATTCTATTGTTATATTGTTAGATGCGTTTTATTTTCAAACAGAAAGATTTACGCTATGTTTTGTGAGGCTACCAAGCCAATCGAAAATCCACAATTTCTTATTGGATGTTAGAATTTACTTGGTTTGTCGGTATTGTCCTTGCTTTCCTTATTGTTATTCAATGTGGATGTGATCTTCTGACCTTTGCCGATAACCTGATTACCTCTTTGGTAAACGACTTGGACTAAATTCTTCAAAGTGGACAAGAGAAACTAAGCCAAAAGACAGGTGACGCAGATTGTCTTTGGCAGATATTGAAAACGTAATTCCCACCAATATTAAAGACGTGTTTGACACTAGCAGTTAATCTGGCGCGCTCGGAAAGACGCAACGCTTTTAGGACGAATCAGGTTGGTGGTGTGTAGGCGGTAATGGTCTATAGGTAAAACCAAATGAAAATGCAGTTACGATCATGAGTGATTCCTTTTGGCATGCGCTTAAACCCTTGTCAGATATTTGATTATGGTTTGGGCCGAGCTTCTCAGGAGTTGATTTGTTAGAAACAAGCCTAAATCCCTTCTTGACACCTTTGCTCCTTTCATAGTGTCGGACAGTTGATTCTGGTTTCGCTCATCTTGTGATAAATGTTTGTTTTGTTATAGGAATCGTGTTCATTTCCTGCTGCAGCAATTATAAAAAAAATCGCAACAGTCAATACAAGGCCCAAGAGCCACTCAACGGAGAGCTTATTGATTGAGAATTGATCTATATATAATTTTTTCTTTCGTTGTTTTTGTTTAGCGGGATATCTATTTCTATGTGTTAATTAATACCGAAATATAAATATTCTGCACGACAATCGCATCTACCTCCCATTAGCATGGGACAGGCTAGCCTTCCCAGAGAGTAAAATACTACGCCTCCTTGGCCTTACACTCTCGGCGGACCTCAAATGGAATGACTATATTGAATCCATTGCCAAATCTGCTGCTATGAAAGTGGGCTCCCTGTGCAGGGCCCGGAAATTTTTCCCACCTGAATCTATTCTGCACATATACAAATCTACCATCCGCCCGTGTATTGAATATTGCTGCCATATCTGGTCGGGTGCCCCTGCTGCTCTCCTTGGGCTTCTTGACAAAATACAAAGGAGGATCTGTAATGTGGTTGATACTGACTTGGCAGACCGGCTGCAGCCGCTCTCACACCGGCGTGATGTGGCTTCCCTGTGCCTCTTCTACAAGTACTTTCATGGCTTCTGCTCCGATGAGCTTAGATCACTGGTGCCGCCTAAGCACGAATTTACACGAGATACTAGATTAGCAACTAGGTCCCACCCTTTTACAGTTAAACAAATAAGATGTAACCGTAAATTCTACTCCAACAGCTTCTTTTCTCGCGCTTCCCGCCTGTGGAACTCCCTTGCACAAGTCTGCTTTCCCGACAGTTACAATCTCCAGGTGTTTAAATGTAGGGTCAATAGACACCTCCTATCACACTAACTCCCAACTATTCTCACAACACTCTCATCTACCCAACCCTCATTCTTAGTATCCTTACCGGCCTATCACCCACCCTCTGTCATTTCCTATATTTAATCAGCCTTTCTCCACTCTACGTAGCCCCCTGCACAGTAGTGGCAGTGACATGCCTTGCTCGGGGTGAAACGCTTATAAAAAAAACAAAAAAAAACAATTCTTTTAAAACAATTATTGTATTAGTGATACAAGTCTTACTAATTAACACATAGCTGGTGGTAGTAGGGCTGGATTTATAAATTTCCCAAGAGAAATTTTGCGTAATTTATTATAATGAACCAAACTGGAATTAAAACTTGGCCCTTCTATGAACAATTCTGAGCCATTATCCATTACACTACTCTTAGATCCAAGTGGCTACCCATCTAGGTACTTGATTTGATGCTGAAGTTTCTGCAGATGAGGCCACGTTGGGTGTGTTTTGCAGTAGTTGTTACAAAATTATTTTAGTAAACATTGTCATTTTAGTCCACCAACGAGAAAACATTCTTACTTACACGCTTCCGTATGTTGAAATGCCGCACCACAATGACGTACTTCCGTCTGTATGTAGTCTCATAATAACCACGCACACACATTTCTCCCTCCCGGTGTAGTAGCGGAGGCGCTTATAACAAACCACAAACCAGGAAAGAACACACACACACATACACACAGATATATATACATACATATATATATATATGCATACACAAAGGTTTTGTCTCTCTAACTAGGCAGACTCTCCCTGATATCGAGCTATGTACGATAAATTAAAGAGAAAATAACTTTAGTACTTAAAACACTATATCTCCATTTGGCACTTTACGATAAAAACCTGTTTGCTAAAACATATTTTATCAGGAAAAACACTAAAAAACCAACCTTGTCGCTAAAACTTATCACAATTAAACAGTATATAGACACTAGATATGGACAGACTGAGATAGATAGATAGATAGATAGATAGATAGATAGATAGATAGATAGATAGATAGATTGGAACACACTGAGCAAGATATATATAAAACTGATATATATATATATATATATATATATATATAATATCTATGTCTGTCTATCTATCTATCTATCTATCTATCTATCTATCTATTTAACTATCTATCTATCTATCTATCTATCAGCTGTGATACAGCGAAACGGGCTTGTATGTGGATGACTAATATATATATATATATATATATATATATATATATATATAGATATAGATATGAACAAACTGTCATAGATAAGTAGATAGACATATATAAAACATTAAACCAAAATAGCTGTAACAAGACTGAGACTGACAGATAGATATGACAATATTGAGATAGATAGATAGATAGATAGATAGATAGATAGATAGATAGATAGATAGATACATCAGTCAGTTGATACACGCTTGGGCGATAATGTCTCGAAAGAGACATGACTGACTGGGCAGAAGATTATCCCGCAGTAGGTTGCCATGGCTTTCTGCGGTAGACTGGTGTCTCGAAAGAGACATGACTGACTGGGCAGAAGATTATCCCGCAGTAGGTTGCCATGGCTTTCTGCGGTAGACTGGTTGCCATCCAAGGCTATAGAACCCATTCTGTCCTGTTATTTAACCCATAACTGGAAGGAATATACGGATTAATACCTTTCCCAAGGGTATTTGCGCGTAAGTGAATACAATGAACGCAACTAGAATTCGAACTCGGCTCCCCGGTATAGATAATGTTTATTTGTCTTGTAACCGTATTTCTATCTATCTGATAGAAATACGGTTACAAGACAAACATTATATAAAATGTTTTTAGATATTAATTTTATTGCATAATATGTTTTTTCTCCGTGTTCTAAAATGAAGACATGTTTCTTGCCCAAAATCATAGCAACAAGAAATTTAGATGAAGTGATTACTGACTTTAAGGAACTAATAATAAAGAAAAACGATTGTCAAGCCTCAACAGCATCAGCAATGAGAAAAGTCCCGGTGAATGCATTCAAGGGTGAGAGCGTTGTCAGTCGTGTCAATCACGGTTCAGTTGCAGTCAGTCAGTCAGACGCTTAAGTTTTGGGACCCATGTTCAAAGTTCAGGATTGATCCCGGGTGTTTGTTAATGAATTTGGTGAGCTCAATTTGAGCGGGGCAGTAGAAGCTTAGAATCAGTGCGGCCAATCACTGAGCCAATAACTAATTCGGAACAACACTATATGACCCTAGACGTGGAAAACTGAACGAGAAAATTATACACTCGTAAACTAAATATAGCATTTAGTTCGAAATTTTGCAGATTGCTCGGGTTGATAGACAAGTGAAGAAAGCTGGCAGTTGAAACACACTGATAGTAACAAAAATTAAGACGATGACATTAGTTTTATCTTAAATAATGTAAATAATAATAACTTTTAATCCCAGAAAATCCAAACAGAAAAGAATCAATATATATTTTTTGGTCACTTCACCCAAAGCGTGGTGATAATGTCACTATACGCAGGGAGCTACTGTGAGTGAAAACAATTAAAATATATTAAAAGGTAGCGGAAACCAAATGCTAAATAGGAGACAAACGATGAAGCACGACTTCTATTCAAATGACTAGAAGAACTTAAAAACTGGACGATAGGCAAACCTGAAGAAAAACATAAGTAGAAATTAAAATTAATATATAATTAGTAAATAAAATAAAAGATGGAGACGTTTGAAATATAGAGATAAAGAAGAATGTAGAAGGTACCTGAAACCCAATTATAAGCAGGAAACGAGGGTTAAACCGCTACTTAGCTTTAAAAGTTTAGACAGAAAGTTTACTTGACGAATACACGAGGTAATGCACTGTAGAGATAAAGCATCACTCAGTGTCACTTATTCAAATTTCGTTCCAATATTTCCAATAATCATTAAATTACCGAATATTTTATTAAAATTGCATTCTAATTTCATCCTTTTAATAAGGCCTGTCAAACTTTTTAAATCGAGGATTTACTGTTTTATTTTGGTAATTCGTTTTTTTCTTATGTCAGTTAACATTATCATTTTTATTTAATGTATTTCTTTGGTTTCTGCTTCCAGAATAAGTTAAAGGTGGTTCGTTTTTTATTGATTTGCTTTGTTTTGTTTTAAGGTATATCAAGCTTAATGGGTTATTTATTTCCGTCAAGTTCTTACAATATGTAGTCTATGAATGATATCAGTTTGTAGGCGATGCTTTATTTTTGTAAGGAGGGTTTTGTCAAGAGTTAGATGTATTAGTATTGGGTTGCGAACTGGCGATATTACCAGTTACGCGATACTAATATAAGCTTTTAAGCCACAAATATTAACATGCTGCCGTAGCACGTGTAGTAAAAAAGGACAAGTTCATGGCAATAACAAATAGGCGCTTAATAAAATACAAACAAGTAACAATACATTACGAATCTTTAAGTAAGTCCCAAACAAGAAGAATGTTCAAGTTGTCCAAATGGAACGAGAATGTTTTTAGCAAGTGTGGTAAGGAATTACATACCGTTAAGCCAGCAAATGGTCCTCGTGGCTAACCCACTCCAGCCGGGAAGGGAACTGACCCCAGATAAAAAGAGTTCCACAAAAGGGAAGACAACTCTTGTTCCCCTTAAGAGAAGATAACTATTGTTTCCCTACAGATGTATTAATGGTAATATTTTTTTCTTCAAAATATATTGCTGGCAGTATTTTTTCTTAAAAGTAAAACACTGCGCCTCCTCGGGTTAACTCTCACATCAGACCTCAAGTGGAATGCCTATATAAAATCCATAGCTAAATCCGCTGCTAAGAAGGTCGGTTCTCTGTGCAGGGCCAGGAAGTTTTTCCCGTCTGTACATATACAAATCTACCATCCTACCCATGCACTGAATACTGCGGCTATATCTGGTCGGGTGCTCCTGCTATCCACCTAGGTGTCCTTGACAAAATCCAGCGGAGAATCTGTAATGTGATAGATCCCGACTTGGCAGCTAGGATACAGTCACTTTCTAACCGACGCAGTGTGGCTGCCCTGTGTCTCTTCTATAAATACTTTCACGGTTTCTGCTCCGATTAAATTAGCTCCCTGGTATCCCTAAGTATGAATTTACTCGAGCTACTAGACTAGCAACTAAGTTCCATCCTTTTACTGTAAAATCAATAAAATGTAAACGCAAATTCTACTCCTCAGCTTCTTTTCTCGCACCTCCCGCCCGTGAAATTCCTTTCTCCTTACTTGCTTTCCCGACAGCAACAATCTTAAAATCAATAGTCATCTCCTGTCTTACTAACTTGCATCCTTTCTCTCATGCTCCTTTCTCCGTCCACCCCACTCTCATCAGTATTCTCATGCTTCTTTTATGTAATTTGTCACTGTTATCTCATAACTTTCGTCCTATGTAATCCCCGGCACAACAGTGGCAGTAAAATGCCTTGCTTGGGGCGACAAGATTATTAAAAAAAATATTGTCCTACGATTTTGTAAGTATTTCTGGAATTTTTACGATGCAAATCTATTTTTATGCTTTCATAGCTTTTTTTTAAAAACCAGTTTGGTGTTTAAATATTTACAACTAGTTGGGACCCTAACAAGTGATGCTACTCCAGCTCATAGTGAACCTGGGAATAACAGCAATGAAGAGGTGATTCCACACTCTTTGAAACTTCCCAATCAGAGGCCTTGCTGCCGGATAATGTTTATCGTTATATCAAGGGCTTTCGTGTTTACCTGAAAGAGAGTTATTTAACATTAAGGAATTATCTTTTCTCATTCCCCGGTGAATATTTTTTCCGAAGCTAGACGTTAGATGATTTATATTTTTAAGAACAAAATTATTATCCGTCTTTGTCTTCTTTTGTTTAGTAAACGTCAGAAAAAAATGTGTAAAAGTTGATTCTCGCCTTGCAAAATTGGCATAAGATTCGTGTACTGCTTTTTTTCCTCTCGTGAAACTGAAGGAAATGACATCGTTGATGATAATAACGGCTACTTCCAGAACATGACGATAATAGACAAATAAATGTGATGATCTTTGGCTGGAGAATCGAACGATAAAGCCTCGTTTTCATATAAAGTCACTGAATGAACGTAAATATCAATTGTATCATATCAAACGCAAGGACGCCATTAGAACGACGAGACAAAGTCGGGTGAAAGTGGTGGTTGTAAACAGAAAGAATGTTGATTGTAATTGCGCAAGTAAATGATTATAATTTTCTAACTTGGTTGGAAATAACATATAAACTCTATGAGTCCTAAAGTAACCGGTCTATATCCATTTTAGAAAAGAATGTTTTTGTCTTTAGAAAGTTATTTCTTTATTTACGTACCAGTCGACTGAAACATTAATAAGACGTATAGAATTTCCTTAGTAATATTTTTAAATTCACGTTAATTTCCTAAAATTAATAACCTTAAACTGATAGATAGATAGATAGATAGATAGATAGATAGATAGATAGATAGATAGATGTGAACAGACTGAGATAGATAGATAGATGTGAACAGACTGAGATAGATAGATAGATAGATAGATAGATAGATAGATAGATAGATATGAACAGACTGGGATAGATAGATAGATAGATAGATAGATAGATAGATAGATAGATAGATAGATAGATAGATATGAACAGACTGGGATAGATAGATAGATAGATAGATAGATATGAACAGACTGGGATAGATAGATAGATAGATAGATAGATAGATAGATAGATAGATAGATATGAACAGACTGAAATAGATAGATAGATAGATAGATAGATAGATAGATAGATAGATAGATAGATAGATAGATATGAACAGACTGGGACAGATAGATAGATAGATAGATAGATAGATAGATAGATAGATAGATAGATAGATAGATGTGAAAAGACCGAGATAGATAGATAGATATAGATAGATAGATAGATAGATAGATAGATAGATAGATGTGAACAGACTGAGAGATAGATAGATAGATAGATAGATAGATAGATGTGAACAGACTGAGATAGATAGATAGATAGATAGATAGATAGATAGATAGATAGATAGATAGATAGAAAGAAACAAGTTGAGATAAATAGATATTCTTTCGGTTCATTTCGTTAGAAATGAACATAATCCTGTATAATGTTCGACAGTAGACAGTTTTCTCGCCGCTATCTATTTTAGATATTCATAAATCTGCCATTTGTCCATGCTTCAAATATTGCTGTCATATCTGGTCTGATGCTTTTATGCTTTGTGTTTAGAGATTATTGATGTTATTGGTTCTGACCTGGCATCTCAACTTAATTATGTAGCTTCCCTATGCATTTTCTATAAATATTTTCATCGTAACTATTCTGATGAGCTTTTCTCTTTGGTACCTAGATTTTATAAATATAAGCAGAGTACTAGTATGTCAGCTAGGTTTTATCATTTTAAAATTGACATAGCTAGATGTAACCGTAATTTCTATGCTAAAAGTTTCTTCTATGGTATTTCTGGCTCCAGAAATGTCTTCCGGTCTTTTATTTTCCAGTCAACATTGATCTTCAAAAATTTAAATTCAATATCAATCGTTTTCTTCTGTTTTCTTAATTCCTTATCTTTTATTGTTTTCCCTCCTTAATTATATTTTTACATTTCACATATTCTTTCACACTCTGTAACCGCTTGTATCTTAGTGGCGTTATTGCCTTGCTTATGATAAAATTGTTATCTAAATTAATCACATAAATCTATCAGTATACAGTAACAAGTTGAGATTGAAATTAAGCTAACAATTGTATGAACGTATGAATATATTGATTTTATCTGGTACACATGAATGTGTGTATCTGCATTTGCATATATATGGTTAAAATGCTCACATCCCGACCATGAGCTCTGCGTTCGGATCTCACTCTGGTCAAGTCGATATGTTAGGGTAGTAAACTCTTGATAATATCGATCTGGGGAGGCGACCACAGCTTGCTACACTGTTGGAATGGGTCATTTGTGAAAACAATGCCACGAATTGATCTAAGGTCTGATCGTTGCTGTGCTAGCATGAAGTCATTTTGACTGAGGCCTTGGGCGAACTGACGTTGTTCCAATTTCTTTCCACCAAACATCATCGTCAACCTCTTCTGCCCCCATAAGCATGAACCAAGCGAGTCTCCCTGAAAACAGCATACTGCTCATCCTTGACCTTATCCTATCTTCCGACCTCAAGTGGAATCTTTACATTGATTCAACAGCCAAATTCACTGCTAGGAAGGTTGGGTCACTGTGTCGGGCTAGCAAGTTTTTTTCGCCTGAATACATGCTGCACATATACAAATCAACCATCCGTCCGTGCATGGAATGCTGCAGTCATGTATGGTCAGGTGTCCCTGCTGTTCATCTCAGTGTTCTCGACAGGCTCCAAAGGAGAATCTGTAATGTGATAGGTCCCGACTTGGCAGCTCGACTCCAGGCACTTTCTCACCGGCAGAGTGTGGCTTCCGTCTGTCTATTCTACAAATATTTTCATGGCTTCTGCTCTGACGAACTTAATTCACCGGTGGCCCCGCGACAAGAATATACTCGTGCAACCAGACTGGCAACAAGGTCCCACCCATTTACAGTTAGATCAACCAAATGTAACCTGACAATTCTATTCTAACAGCTTCTTTTCTTGCACTTCCCGCCCAACATAATTCAAGTATACACACATTTGTCCGATCAGGTGTCTGCAACAGGGATTATATATATTCCCACACCCCGTGCTCAGAAACAATGACGTATCAAAAGGTATGAAATGGAAGCATATAAAAATAATGGTTGAAAGTTGTGATCATTGCACAGCGACGCTGTATATTTTCAGAATTGAATTGTGTCCTGTGTATGACGGTAAATTGCATCCGGCAGCAACGCCTCTGATTGGGAGGTTGTGAGAAGCATGGAAGCACCGCTTAATCGCTGTAGTTTCCAGGTCCACTCTGACCGGAGTGGTGGCACCTGTTAGGGTCCCAGCTATGGGCAAATAGTTACCCCCCCCACCCCCCCCCCAAATTGAAGTCAAAACACTATGAAAGTATAAAAATAGACTTTTATAGAAATATATACATTTCTGAAAGAAATATATCACCAATTTTGAAGAAAAATTATTACCATAACACATTTTTCGAGGAAATAAAAATTCTCAACAAAAGATTTTCGAATACAAAACTAGAAGATATTTTCAGTTTTTTAAAATTAAAAAAATTAAAAACAAAAAAATTTCATTAAAATCTGACTAAATAAGCCTTTTCGCTATAACTGAACATTATAAAATAAAAATACCTTAAAACCTCACCTTTTTGGCATTAAATGACCCACAGAGGTGTTGATATGCCGTTAAAAAAACTCAAACTCAAACTCAGATGTGAATTTTTGGTGAAGGACTTCTTCAAAGTTTGCATATTTTTAACTAACGTTCTAACATGATTTGAAAGGCATCTAGACAGATTTTAAGCCATGCAGGCTAGATAGCTTTCCACAGTTAACTGATATTTGTCGGCTATAGAAATGTACATGCAAATAACTCTGCAACATGTCGCATAAAAACCTGAGTGGCTTCATATCTGGTGAAAGTTAAATGTCGTCAGAAAACCTTCTCCAACCAGTTCTAGGCAGCTTAGTGGGCAATGAAAAGGTAAACTATCATAAGGAATAAATCATTGTTGCTGAGGTAAATGAAGTCTGTAAATAGGTACAGATAGTGCCGATGTAGTGCAACGTAACAGTGAACGGACAATGACATTTTTAAGAAGACAAATAGATTTTAGATGAATCCCAAGTTGCCAAAATAGCGGTTTGTAAGAGTAAACTATTGTCGGTACCTATATTCTTTAATGTGTGGGTACTAGAAACCGGAATTTGAGGTGTAATTCTCAATATTTTAGTAGCTTAAACTTTTCCAAAAAAGTAATTTTTTTTTTCAGAAAAAATATGCAACATTAAGTATAGGCGGGTAGCGTAAAGCATATCGATGATGAAGATAGATTCAGCAAAAAGAGCTCGAATCTCTGATCAGACTATTGCGTTCATTTTCGTACTAATACTCTATTGAAAGACATTATTTTTCTTCCTCAATATACGGGTTAAATAGCCTGGAGGAATAGAAAAAGACCCTTATGAATTCAGAAACATGCATAAAGTAACCAGAAAGAAGGCAGCTTCAATCCCAAGAATTCATGACAATTCAAGGCTAAAAAAAAGGAAAGAAAAGCGTAGAAAACTCCGGATCGTCTATAACTTTATAGGACACAGCAAAAAAGAATGGGAACTGTCGAAAGACTTCATATTCTAAAATAGTTACAACAAAAAAAAAAGAAAAAAGGAAACGAAATAAAAATGTCGAAAGTCAGGATCATTGATAACCTCATGAAACATAAAAAAAGAAAGGAAACCTTCAAAGGACATGATCGCCTACTCCTGATGAGCCACAGTGAGCAGAGGAAAATAAAATTTGAAATGCCATAATCGTCTACTCCTGATAAGAAAGAGTCAGTGAGTTAAGTTGCATACGTGATACACCCTTTGGGCGATCATGTCTTGAAAGAGACATGACAGACTGGGCAGAAGATTATCTCGCAGTAGGTTGGTATTGCGTTCTGCCGTAGACTGGTTTCCAGCCAAGGCTATAGAATCCAATATGTCCTATTATTTAACCCATAACTGGAGGGAAGATACAAATTAATTCCTTTCTCAAGGTTATTGGTGCGTAGGTGAATGCAACGAATTCAACTGAAATTCGAACTCGGCTCCCCGATTTCTCATTCCGAGTCGATATCCACTGCACTACAACGCAAAACCAACCTGATAGAAGACAGTGAGTCGAAAAATGGAAAGTCCCGTAAATCATGATAGTCACTTGATAAGGACACAGCAAACAAAAGAAAAGAAAAAACTTGAAAGCCATGATCATCTATCCCTGATGAGACACAGTGAGATGATGAAAGAAATGTTTCGAAGGAGATATTCTATCCTAGATGGAACATAGAAATTTGAGGAACGGAACGACTCGACAGCCATGATCATTTACCCTCAATTGGACATAACTAGTAGAGTAAGAGAAATCTTTTAAAGCTATGATTGTCTACCCTTGATGGGACACAGCGAGCAGAGGAAAGGATATTCTTAAAAAGACATGATCGACTATATCTGATGGGTTACTATATGTATGGGTAATATAAAATCTCGAAAGACATGATCGTCTATCCTGATGAGACACATCAAGGAGAGGAAAGGAAAGACTTGAAAGCCATGACCGTCTACTTCTGATAGGACAAGCAGAGTAAAGTAAAGTTTCGAAGTAATCATGGTACCCTTGATAAAACATAACAAGCAGAAGAATCGAATGTCTCGAAAGCCATGATAAAATACCCCCAGTGGGACAGAGTAAGCAGAGAAATAGAAATTCTCAAAATCCATGATCAAGTACCCCGAGTGGGACAGATTGAAGGCCATGATCCTGTACTCCTAATTGGTCACAGCGAGTCGAGAAAAGGAAAGTTTCTAAAGCCATGATCGTCATACCCTGATAAAAAACAGCTAGCAAAAGAACAGCGATTTTCTAAGCGAAGCTTATGTGTGGCACAAGGCCGAAAGTAAGAGACACCCAGTGAGCATCAAACTTACTACTCACCTGCAATGATTCTAGCGAGACAAGCTTGCTAACCATTACACTATCTTAAGGTGCCTAAGCGAGCAGAGGAACAAAATGTCTCGAAAGCCATGATTGACTTCTGATGAGACACAACTAAGCAGAAGAAACAGAAAGTTTCAAAAGCCATGATTGTCTGTCCCAGATGGAACATAGTGAGAAAAGGAACAGCAATTCTTTAAAACTATGATCATCCACCCGTGATGGGGCACAGCGAGTAGAGGAAAAAAAGTTCTCGAAAGCCATGTTAGTCAACCTCTGATGGGACACAGTGTGCAGAGGAAATGAAATTCCTGTAAGACCTAACCATCTCCCTCTGATGGGACACATTGAACAATGAAACGGAATGTCTCAAAAAACAGGATCGTCTATCCATGATAAGACAAGCAAGATGATCAAAAGAATGTCTCAAAAGTTATGATCATCTACCCCTGATAAATAACAGTGATCAGAGGATTGGAATGTCTCGAAAGCCATGATCATCTACCCCTGATAAATAACAGTGATCAGAGGATTGGAATGTCTCGAAAGCCATGATCATCAGTTTCAGATGGGACATAGCAGAGGAACGGAATGACTCTGGCAGTACACACCGAGCAGAGGAACAGAAATTCACGAAAGAGTAACAGAATGTTTTTAAAGCTTTAGTCGTCTACCCTCGATGGGACACAATGAGCAGAAAAATGGCATTTATCAAAAGCCATGAACGTCTTTTTCTGATATAACACAGTGAACAGAAGAATGTAAAGATTTGAAAGCCATGATTGTCTACAATTGATAAAACACTGAACCGAGGAAATGAAAGTCTCGAATCCCATGACCATCTATTCCTGATAGAATACAGCAGAGGAAAGGAAAGTTTCGAAACCATTATAGACTACACCTGATAGGACACAGCCAGCAGGAGAAAGGAAAAGTCTCTAAAACCATGATAAAGTACTCCTGAAGGCACAGAGCGAGTATAGGAATGGAAAGTCTTGAAAGCCATGATCGTATACCCCTGATCGGGCACAGCGAGTAGAGGTAATGAATGTATTGAAGGCCATGATCGTCTACTCCTGATGGAACACAGTGGGTAGAGGAAAATAAACTTTCGAAAACTATGATCATTGACCAATGATGGGATACAGCGAGCAGATGAAAGGAAGTTCTAGAAAGCCATGATCGTCTACTCCTGATGGGACACAGTGAGTAGAGGAACAGACATTCCCGAAAGCCATGATCTTCTGCCCTAGGTTAGAGATAGCGAGCAGAGGAAAATATATTTCTGAAAACCATGATCGTCTACTCCTGATGGGACACAGTGAGTAGAGGAACAGACATTCCTGAAAGCCATGATCTTCTGCCCTAGGTTAGACATAGCGAGCAGGTGAAAATATATTTCTGAAATCCATGATCGTTTACCACTGGTGAGAGAGAGTGAGCAGATGGAAAAAAAGCTTTCGAAAACTATGATCATCTCCCATGAAATGGAAAGTCTCGAAGACTATAACCATATACAATGATAGAACACAGTGATTAGAGAAATGGAAAGTCTTAAAAGCCATGATAGTTTACACTTGATAACGCCCAAGAGTTAAAATACCCTCGAAGCCTTGATCGAGTGGACACAATGATAGTTTACCTATGATGAGACACCGTAAGCAGAAGAAAGGAAAGTTTCAGAAACCGTGATTGCTTATCCCTGATTTGACACAGCCAGCAGAGAACTAGAAAGACAGAAAAACCATGATCATGTAGCTCTGATGGGTCACAGCGAGTGAACGAAATGAAAGTCTCAAGAGCCATGATCATCTACTCTTGATACACAGTATGCATCCATATCCCCCTAAAACATCTGGCGATCGTCTAAGTGCTTTAGATTGCAAAATCATCATCGCCCCCCCCCCCCACCATTATATTGTCTATAACTTTGAGAAGAATCAATAGCCTACCAAGTATGGATCGGATAATTGTACTTCTTTAAAACATTGCCATTGTTAACCGATCCATATTTCAATCATGATTGTCAACCCCAGAAAGAACACAGCGAACAGAGAAATGGTAAATTAAGGAAAGCCATGATTGTCTAACTCTGTTGGGACACATTGAGCCGATATATAGAAATTCTCGAAAGCTATGATTTTGTACCCCTTTATGGAACACAGCGAACAGAGTAATATATATATATATATATATATATATATATATATATATATATAAATATTCCTTACTAATCGTATTCTTGGATTATTAACCTGCGTTCTAGTTTGTAGCTTTACGTTTAATATAACTTATTTTTCTATCTCAAATATGTTTTGTTGTTCATTATTTTGTGCGATTCCTCACTCGGAATCCACAACAGTAATATATTCGCTGTTTGGGTAATGTTTGAATTTTTGTGACGATTTGAATCTGTGATGATGTGTTTTGAAAAATCGTTTTGGATGCGGAAACAATCATCGTAACTTTATAGAGAAAATGTGTGATTGATTCTTTGACATCTGTCAAAACAGAAAAGCAGAACATCAATCGTTCAATTGGAAGATTAAACAGCTGTAGATTCAGGGTAAATATAATGGAAACTTTATAAGAAACTAGTGGAACCCGTGGAATTTCCACGGAAGGGTAATTTTACTTTGTCATACTACAAATGATAGTAACGTCTTCAAACATAAAGGTATTCGATAATAAAATAATGATAACACAGAGTGTAATTTTATTAATATATCTATAAGTAATGTCCATTGTCGGAAATTTACAGATGTAACGGGTCTCCTGATTGGCTGATTTAACCCGAACCTCGTTTTGCACTTTAGGCGGGCTTTACCAGAGGTTTTATGTTTTTTTTCTGATGGTTTTGTTCTCTCCCTTTTTCAGCTAGCACGAACAGTATCGGACGTATTTGTACCGCTCCGGATTTTTGTTGCAGCAGGGCCTAAATTGGCGCCCACTTGTCTCGCTATATCGAGACCATCTTACCAATTCTTTGTAATCTTTTAGGCTAATGCCACAACTTTGTAACAGAGAAAATCTCTTGTTACCCTTCTTACCTTAAAAAGGATACCCTATGGGCAAAGCCTTGCCTTCCTAGAGAAAAATTCTCTAAGCACTATCATCTTTACCAAGATAAGAAACTGTGAAAGAAGCTGACCCAGAAGAAAGTTCCTGTACGTCGCGGATCGCAGTTCCTTGTGTCTTTTTCATCCCACTCCTAGACGGAGGATACTATACCAAGCTAAGCAGAGAAAAGAGACTATACCAAGCTACACTGTAGCAGCAAAATTCAGCATATTTTTGCAAGACAAATAAATTGTTTTTCCTATACCAGGTATGTCTTGTTATGTTTGATAATTTCCTTTCACTGCTTAAGCGCTAAGCTATGTGAATATATTTCTCACACCATAGAAGTTACTTTACTGTAATCTTATATTACTAGCGGAACCCGTGGAATTTCCACGGAAGGGAAATTTTTGTCATACTACAAATGATAGTAACGTCTTCAAACATAAAGGTATTCGATAATAAAATAATGATAACACAAAGTGTAATTTTATTAAGATATCTATAAGCAATGTCCCTAGAAACTACTTTACTGTAATCTTATATTACTAGCGGAACTTGTGGAATTTTCCACGGATTAATAATTTTACTTTGTCATATTACAAATGATAGTAATGTCGTCAAACATAAAGGTATTCGATAATAAAATAACAATAACACAGAGTGTAATTTTATTTAAATAGCTATAAAAGTAATGTCTATAGAAGCTACTTTACTGTTATCTTATATTATATTAAGTATGCACAGACCATAACCAAAAAACTGTACACTATTTTGTGAGAGATTTTGAAAGAAAAATCTTTTGTTATTACTGAAAAATCATGGCTCTTGTGTCCATTGTAAACAGAAATGACCAACTGAATAAGGGCCAATTGTATAGAGGCCAGAAATTTCGTTATCAGGTCGCGGGATACGACAACAAACTCACCTATTTTTACTATATTGTACAGTACACACACATATACATAAACACAATTACTGTTACAACCACCAGCTTAAGCTGCTACTGATACGATAATGCTATAGGCTCACTCCTCCTACTCTCTCACTCTTTACTACCCTTCCGCTTAACAAATGTGAGAGAAAGGCTGAGGAGAGTAGCGTTTAAAAAGATAGAAGGGAAGAAAAAGCTCGTATAGAGTGTAAGGGGCGTAACGGACGGACGAACTAAGTAACTAAGGAAGGAAGAAGCAGAATTATTACATGATCACCTTCTGAAGAAAAATCTGAAAAACTTTAAATAACAATAAAAACTGAAATATCGTAAAAAAACTAACATTTATTTTTAAATCCTAGCCATGTTAATAATTTGCAGATACGTTACATTACATTCTTCTTCTTCTATGTGCCCTGTCCTTTCAGGACGTAGGCGATCATGGCTTTCCACGTTTCCCTATCTCTTGTGGCTCTGAGCACGCTTTCTCCTGTTACATCATGCAACCCTCGTTCTGTCATCCACCTGATTAGCTCCTCCAAATATGTTATCCGTTGCTTTCCCCTGTCTCTTTTTCCCTATATCTAGCCTGTTAGTATCAGGTTTTCCAAGCCTTCCTTCCTCATTGCTCATCCCAGGACTTCAGCTGTCTCTTCCTGATGCTCAGTATTAATTTCCTTTTCGTTTCCATTCTTTCCAAAACCTCATCATTGCTCACATGCTCGATCCATGATATTCGCAGCATCCTTCTGTAGAACCACATTTCAGTTGCTTCAAGGTTTGCCTTCATCCTTGATGATATTGTCCTGAATTGTCCTGATTTTTTATGTTTTAAGGGGAAAACGCTGATAGCACTTGTAAAAATCTGTTCAGATATAAATTATTTGAAATTCTAAAAAACAAAAATCCCTAAAAAAAAATTTTTCCATGAGTATATTTTTAAGCAATTGTTTCTGAATCCCTTTTTTACTCATGGATCCCTTAATTATATTTACATTTGGTGGACCCCCAAAACGATTCGATGAATAAAGGATTATTTTATGTTTTGATAATAGTAAATGTATTATAGCATAAGTAACTGTATATGCTTCATTTAGAAGTAAAACTAATTTAATAAAAATAAACTTGGATTCAATAACTGAATTCCAAGAAACATTTAAGTATACTAGTGCATATTTGGCACGCAGATAGATAGATACGAACGTATTTAGAGAGCTAGATCGATAAATAGATAGAAGTGAATGAGATAGATAGATAGATAGATAGATAGATAGATAGATAGATAGATAATGAACATATTTAGATATATAGATCGATAAATAGATAGAAGCGAATGACAAAGATAGATAGATAGATAGATAGATAGATAGAAACAGTCTGAGAGATACGTAGATAGAAACCAATTTATAAACGTAGATAGATAGATAGTGAATCGACTAAGATAGAAAGATAGATAGATAGATAGATATGAATAGACTGAGATAGATAGATAGATAGATAGATAGATAGATAGATAGTGAATCGACTAAGATAGATAGATAGATAGATAGATAGATAGATAGATAATGAACATATTTAGATATATAGATCGATAAATAGATAGAAGCAAATGACAAATATAGATAGATAGATAGATAGATAGATAGATAGATAGATAGATAGATTTAATCAGATTTATTCCGAGTGAAATAAATAAATAAATAAAGAAAGAAAGAAAGAAAGAAAGGAAAACTTTAAATCCTTATCAGTTTCACACGCATCCATATCCCCCTAAAACATCTAGCGATCGTCTAAGTGCTTTAGATTGCAAAATCATCATCGCCCCCCCCCCCCCCATTATATTGTCTATAACTTTGAGAAGAATCAATAGCCTACCAAGTATGGATCGGATAATTGTACTTCTTTAAAACATTGCCATTGTTAACCGATCCATATTTCACTCATGATTCTGGAATACATCTGACAGCAAATATACGAAGAAGAGATTGTTTGAATAATGGGCTTTCATCTTTCGCTTCATGGAGTGCTAAATACCCTGTCATCAATTTGTTCTGTGATCTTTTTTTTGACAATATGGAAAATTGTGCCTATACTACCTTCGCATTATGCTGAAATGTTGAAACCCTTCCAAAAGATTAACGAAACCTTCTTTTTCGTAAAACGGACGATTTTAGGAATACCTACTAATGGGGATGTGCGTTGTGGTACAGTGGATATCGGCTCGGAACGAGAAACCGGGGAGCCGAGTTCGAATTCCAGTTGAATCCATTGTATTCACTTACGCCCAAATACCCTTGGGAAAGATATTAATCCGTCTCTTCCTTCCAGTTATGGGTTAAATAGCAGGACAGATTGGGTTCTATAGCCTTGGTCGGCAACCAGTCTACCGCAGAAAGCAATGGCAACCTACTGCGGGATAATCTTCTGCCCAGTCAGTCATGTCTCTTTAGAGACATGATCGCCCAAGCGTGTATCACGTATGGCACCTAAACTGACTGACTAATCTCTACAAACATTTCTCTGGTGTATAATGAAGAAAGAATGCTTGGTGAATGTGATACTCAAATGTAAAAAAGATGAACAGGAGTAAACAGTGGGCTCTGTAGCTGATGGATTTGCTTGAATAAAGTTTGAATTTTGTTTAACGGCATATCAACCTCTGAGGATTATTTAATGCCAAAAAGGTGGGGTTTTAAGGTATTTTTTAAATGTTCGGTTATAGTTGGTTTAGTCAGGTTCGAAAGAATTTTTTTTGTTTTTAATCTTTTTTATTTTAGAAAACTGAAAATATCTTCTAGTGTTGTATTCAAAAATGTTTTGCTGAGAATATTTTTTTCTTTCAAAATGTGTTATGGTAATAATTTTTCTTCAAAAATGGTATATGTGTTATGTTAATATTTTTTCCTTTAAAAATGTATATTTTTCTATAAAGGTCTATTTTTATGTGTATATTTCTATAAAAGTGTTTTTTATACAATCATAGTGTTTTGATCCCAGTTTGGGGGTTATCTATTTGCCCATAGCTGGGGCCCTAACAGGTGCTACCACTCCGAGTCAGAGTGGACCTGGGAACAACACCAATTAAGAGATGGTTCCATGCTCCTCAAACCTCCCAGAGGCCTTGCTGCCAGATGCAGTTTACTGTCATGCCCAGGACCTGCTTGAATGGAAGACGTAGAAAAAACAACAACAGGAACAACAACAACCAATGCCTTATCCACCATTCGAAATAACTTGTCTTCAATGTCGAGGTATCTTTCAAGCTAAAATCGATCACATTAGCTGTCTCAGAGTACACAAACTAGGCTGACTGAGTCTCACAGAACAAGACCATTATCCTCGACCTCTAAATATACCCAGGATGGTTTATAGTGAATGATTTAGCAAAAGGTGTGGACATTGCTTGGAGCTACAAGGGACATGTGGTTTTTAGAGTTCCATGTTTTTCCCCGCCCTGAGAGGAACACGAGGCATGGAAGATGTTTTCAAATTCGGTTACTTGACTAACATGATCATCAACCACAAGGATTATGCGTTTTTGCCACACACACACACACACACACGCACACATACACACACACAAAGAGAAAGAGGGGGGAGAGAAATTTAAATTTATTTTAATTTTTAATATTTTATATTAATTAATTTATATAGATACTTTATATTTTCATTAATATTATTATTAATATATTAAATAAATTTGCAGAATAAATTATAATGTTTATAAAATTTTCTTTTACCTATATAATCCTTCCTTTATATATCTTAATCTCTTTTCATTCAACTTTTACAATCAAAACATCTAGTAGAATACAAATGATTTTTTTTCTATTTTTAGTATTTTAATAAGTAGCAATTTCAATTTTCAGTTGTAACAATTGTCATAGGAGAAAAACTGCTCTGTAGACCACTAAACTATTACGGTGTGGGTTCCCAATAATGTTACCTTAACCTCATGTACTCCGTTTGAGAAATTCTGTTTAAGGGTAAATTGAGAGAGAGAGAAAGAGAGAAGGAGAAAGAGAGAAATAGTAAAAAATTAATAATAATAATTAGTATTAGTAATATTTTTCATTATTTCTCTTGCTTATACGCCAAAAAGACATGACAGTAATCAAGAATATTTACTGGCAGCCAACCGCTTGTATATGGACAGGTAAAGCATTTAGCAGATTAACAAAGATAGAAAGGGGCGTAAGACAAGGATATGTCTCTTCACTGGATATGTTCGACTTGTACAGCGAGAATATTTTGAGGACCCTAGAAGTTATGCCTGGATTTGTCATCGGAGGCCACAATTTAAACAACCTAAGGTACGCAGATGATACAGTGCTGATAGCAGACACATGAAGGAAACTACAAGACCCCCTACAGAAAGTAGCTGAAGAGAGTGACAAGAAAGGACTACAAATAAACTGCAAGAAAACCAAATGCATGGTCATCAGTAAAAAGGGCAGCCCAATATGCCAAATACAGATCAGGGATACTAGAATCAAGCAGGTACAAAAATTTAAATACCTCGGAAATGTTATAATAGAAGACAGAAAGTGCGACACGGAGATCCGAAGACGAATTGGCATGGCGAAGGAAGCATTCCAGAAGTTGAGCATGGTATTAAGAAACAGGACAATTTCGCTAGAAACAAGGAAGAGAGTACTGGATGGCTATGTGTTGTCTGTTCTTCAATATGGCAGTGAATGTTGGACAATATCATCAAAGATGAAAGAAAAACTTGAAGCAACTGAAATGTGGTTCTATAGAAGGATGTTGCTAATATCATGGATCGAGCATGTGAGCAATGATGAGGTCTTAGAAATGATGGAAACAAAAAGGAAATTAATACTGAGCACCAGAATGAGACAGCTGAAGTTCCTGAAACATGCAATGAGGAAGGAGGGCTTAGAGAACCTGATACTAACAGGCCAGATAGAGGGGAAAAGAGACAGGGGAAAGCAACGGATAACATATTTGAAGGACTTAATCAGGTGGATGACGGAACTAGGGTTGCATGGTGTAACAGGAGAAGGCGTGCTCAGAGCCACCATGGATAGGGAAACGTAGAAAGCCATGATCCCCTATGTCCTGAAGGGACAGGGCACATAGAAGAAGAAGAAGTAATAATCTTAAGCTGCATAAATTTCTTAGAGGTAATATTAAGAGAGAGAGAGTGAGAGTGAGAGAGTGAGAGAGTGAGAGAGAGAGTGAGAGAGAGAGTGAGAGAGTGAGAGAGAGAGTAAGAGAGTGAGAGAGAGAGTGAGTGAGAGAGTGAGAGAGAGAGAGTGAGAGAGAGAGTGAGAGAGTGAGAGAGAGAGAGTGAGAGAGAGTGAGAGAGAGAGAGTGAGAGAGTGAGAGAGAGAGAGTTGGGAATAATTCGCCCCCACTTTATTAAAAATGGATAATTTCTGAGGACGAGTGAGATAGATTAAGACGGTCATTTTACCTGCATCTTTATCCTGAACAGGTTTAAAGTATAGTTAGCAAGAATATTTTACCCCGGAAACGCGAAATTAATTTCTCCTAAAAAGATCATAAAATAATCTGAAAAATCTCCGCAGACCGCTACTCACGATTCTATCAAAAGAGATTATGTAGATTCAACGATCGCACAGTGATAACTTTTTGTGTTCCAGTTCATGCATGCCCGGTAAGTTCGACGCTGATTGGTTTATAACTTTCATGAAATTCATGCAACCACTTCTCGCTCGATATTCTAAATTGCTATGTATAGGGGACAAAGACCATTAGGTTTATTAAAGAGAACTACAATGAATGGAGTCATGATCACCCACGTCATGAGAGGAAGTGGCACGTACAATATAAAATACTTTATGACAGACATCTTTAGCGTTTGTCAGTTACATTTTCAATTAAAGAGTCAAAAGAGAAGTTAACATAAAAAATAGGGTTGATTTCAGTCTGGTTTTAACTGACACAAAGAGTAATAAACAATTCAAGTACCCAAAATTGCGATAAAGTTCCAAAACGGAAATACTTAAACGTGTTCATGTGTTAAGAGCTCTTTTGAAAGAAGTAGCATGTTGATGTTGAGTTAACAAAGAAATGTTGGGTGTCCTTGGTAATATCTGGCCGTTGGAAAAAAATTATTACCGAAACATCAATAAAATTAAACAAAATACGGCTTGGGAGAAGACAAAACGACTTTCAAATGAAAACATGATAACAAAAAAGAAAACGGCGACTTGCTGTCTCTTCAACAATGAAAAAGAATGCTTAAAGTTGTTATAAAGAAGTTCTTAATTCATGGTGGATGTGCGGTGCTGTAACTAACAGCTGCTCTGAATGAGAAATCGGAGATCTGTAATCAAATACCAGTTCTTTACTAATGCGCATGTAACCTTGTGAAAGATATGAAATATTTACTTAGACCTTCTCTATAAGTTAAATAGTAGGACTTTTTGCTACAAAAATGTTATTATCTTAAAAGAATATATATTAATGCAATATTCATTCTCAAAGAAAAAGAATTGTTCTTAATCCAAAATATGTTTCGGCTTTGCGGTAAACTGGTTCTAGCCAAGGCTATAGAACCAAATCTGCCCTATTATTTAACACATAACTTGAGGGAAGACACGGATTAATACCTTTCCCAAGGGTATTTGTGTGTAAGTCAATGTAAGGAATTGAACTGAAATTCGAACTCGGCAACCCGATTTGTAGTTTCGAGTCGATATCCACTGCACCACCCACGCACATCCTAATGGGATGTAGGTTAAGTGATAAAACTTTCAATTAAAAAAACAAAAACAAAAAACAAAAAACAAAAACAAAAAAGGAAACAAAATAAAATAAAATAAAATTTTGGTTACTAAGCAACGCACTCTAGTAAAATGGACGTTGTGTCCTCTTTACCTGTTTAGACTTGTGTCGCCTTAACCTTTTCGCACTTCTGTTCCCTTAATCTGTTTGCACTTCTCCCCCAAATTTGGTTTCGATCGCTCTATGAATGACTATTTTAGAGGATGTGACAGACTAACATATATATATATATATATATATATATATATATATATATATATACGAAAAAAATCGCAAGATCGCCAAGACCTACCGCGGTTTCGCACAACGGCTCGTCAGGGCACTTTTCTTTCCTGGTGGTTCGTTCCATTCGAGGGTTTTTTTTCTTTACTGTGAAGAACCGTATGTATTGTCGGTCCTACGCAGTTTTCTTTTTTTTCCCCTCTTTGTCCAAAGCTCTATAGCCGAGGACAATAACGGAGTTAGATTCTGCTGGTTATTCGTGGTCTTTAAAAATTACTTGTGTAACATTTTAAGATTAGAATACGTACAGAGTCGGTTATTATTATTATTATTATATATAAATATATATATATATATATATATATATATATATATATATATATATATATATATACTAGCAGTATAGCCCGGCGATGTTCGGCAGTAATGAAGGCTTTAAAACTAATCCATGGTCCTGGAGCACAGACTCTTTGGACTTTTGCACGAAAAACGTAGGTTGTTGAAAGGTTGATCTCGAAGCCGTAGAACTTACTAAAATGAATGGATGTTAGTCAAATTTTGATTTCCGGTATCGATGTCAAATAGGTTTTTTGTCGCAAATTGAATTTTGAAGGCTATATAAGTCCTTTGAGTAAATTGTATTATGGCTGAGACTAAGAACTACAATTATATCTACTTAGAGGAAAACCCGAAGTAAAAACCAAAATAAAAGGGCTGAAATAGGATATGGGGTATCGATTTCCAATATCAGAGTCAAATAAGTCATCCAAGTATAAACTAACCTAAGTAAGTCCATGAAAACTCATCGTACCCATCGGGAGTAAAATTTGGAGAAAATGAGCCATATTGATGGCTGAATATCGGTTTTTGATCAGATTCGATAGAATATTGGGGGTATCGATTTCCGATATCCGAGAAGTCCATGAAAACGCATCGTACCCCTCGGGAGTAAAATCATAATAATAATAATAATAATAATAATAATAATAATTCATATATACAAGATATCACACGTCATCATCAATTTCATCAAACATTGCATGTCGATATGGAAAACAACACTTTACCTCAATCATATAAATGGAACCTATAAGTCTGGTGAAATAAACATCAAAAGAGGCATATTTCAAGGTGACTCTTTGTCTCCCTTACGATTCTGCATATCATTAGTAGCACTAACCAGTCAACTTAACAAAACAGAATGTGGTTATAAAATAGCCCAAAAGAAAATAAGCCATCTATTTTACATGAATGACTTAAAGTTGTATGCCATAAATGATAAAGAGCTGGAAGGTCTTCTACAAACTGTAAAATGCTTCAGCGAAGACATTGGAATGAAATTCAATTTGAATAAATGTGCTAAAGCTACAGTTTTACGTGGATCTCTACAAGAAACATCCTCGATTAGCTTAGATCCTGCTGTAACAATAACCGAATTAAAGCCAGAAGAAGCTTATAAATTCCTAGGTGTAAATGAGAGTGAAAAAATTCGACATAAAAATGAAAGAAATAGTGCGTAAAGAGTACTATAGAAGGCTACGAATGATGTTAAAAACTGAACTGAATTCTCAGAACAGAATTATGGCCATTAATAGCCTTGCAATCCCAGTTGTCCAATATAGTTTTAACATCTTAAACTGGACTCTAAACGACATCAAACAAATGGATTATAAAACAGGAAAGCTTTTTTCTAAGCATAAGATGCATCATCCAAAGGCTAATGTAGACCGTCTATACATACCCCGAAAAGAAGGAGGAGGAAGTCTTATTCAGCTAGAATTGTCATACAAGACAACAACTATTGGCTTACCAACATACATAGAAACAACAAAGGACTAGATGATACAATTAGTCAATCAACATGAAAACAGAAACCAAAAATATTCAATAATAAAAGAAGGTAGTAAATAGGATAGGATATCGGGGTATCGATTTCCAATATCAGAGTCAAATAAGTCATCCAAGTATAAACTAACCTAAGTAAGTCCATGAAAACTCATCGTACCCATCGGGAGTAAAATTTGGAGAAAATGAGCCATATTGATGGCTGAATATCGGTTTTTGATCAGATTCGATAGAATATTGGGGGTATCGATTTCCGATATCCGAGAAGTCCATGAAAACGCATCGTACCCCTCGGGAGTAAAATCATAATAATAATAATAATAATAATAATAATAATAATTCATATATACAAGATATCACACGTCATCATCAATTTCATCAAACATTGCATGTCGATATGGAAAACAACACTTTACCTCAATCATATAAATGGAACCTATAAGTCTGGTGAAATAAACATCAAAAGAGGCATATTTCAAGGTGACTCTTTGTCTCCCTTACGATTCTGCATATCATTAGTAGCACTAACCAGTCAACTTAACAAAACAGAATGTGGTTATAAAATAGCCCAAAAGAAAATAAGCCATCTATTTTACATGAATGACTTAAAGTTGTATGCCATAAATGATAAAGAGCTGGAAGGTCTTCTACAAACTGTAAAATGCTTCAGCGAAGACATTGGAATGAAATTCAATTTGAATAAATGTGCTAAAGCTACAGTTTTACGTGGATCTCTACAAGAAACATCCTCGATTAGCTTAGATCCTGCTGTAACAATAACCGAATTAAAGCCAGAAGAAGCTTATAAATTCCTAGGTGTAAATGAGAGTGAAAAAATTCGACATAAAAATGAAAGAAATAGTGCGTAAAGAGTACTATAGAAGGCTACGAATGATGTTAAAAACTGAACTGAATTCTCAGAACAGAATTATGGCCATTAATAGCCTTGCAATCCCAGTTGTCCAATATAGTTTTAACATCTTAAACTGGACTCTAAACGACATCAAACAAATGGATTATAAAACAGGAAAGCTTTTTTCTAAGCATAAGATGCATCATCCAAAGGCTAATGTAGACCGTCTATACATACCCCGAAAAGAAGGAGGAGGAAGTCTTATTCAGCTAGAATTGTCATACAAGACAACAACTATTGGCTTACCAACATACATAGAAACAACAAAGGACTAGATGATACAATTAGTCAATCAACATGAAAACAGAAACCAAAAATATTCAATAATAAAAGAAGGTAGTAAATACAAACAAGATTTACATTTAGTTGATTCTGTAGAAAGGCAAAACAGAAGCCAAGAACCAACTATTGCGGAAAAAAATGAAAATGAAAGCCAGGGATAAAGTTCTTGAACAGATGAATCAACGCTGACAAGACAAACCTCTGCATGGCCAATATCCAGAACGTGCTAATAAATCCAATGTTGATAAAATTAATACTCATCGATGGTTATGTGCATCTGGATTTAAGTCTGAGACTGAAGGCTTTATTCTTGAAGCGCAAGACCAAAGTCTTTTCACTAGAAACTTTTAGGCAAATATTATACATAATAATGTGGATACAAAAGGCAGGTTCTCTGATAAACACGAAGAAACAATAGACCATCTAATCTCAGGATGTTCTGTACTTGCCCCAAATGAATATGAAAATCGACACGATAGTCTGGGGCAATATTTACATTGGACAATGTGCAAACACTATGGAAAATCTGTAAACAAACACTGGTATGAACATCAACCAGCACCAGTTACAGAAATAGATGTCACCATTATGTGGGATTAAACCATCTACACAGACAGAAAAATTGAAGCTAATAGGCCGGACATAATACAGAAAATTGTTTTATTAAGTACAGCCCAAACAATAAGGAGAACTTTGTCTATGTGACGCTAGGGATGATAGGGGAGGCAGAAAAACACGAAATGGAGCCATAACGACACACCACGACCTGCCTTAGGTCTTCCTGCAGACTTGGTAGGTAGTGCGACCATAGCAGAAATAAAAATATGAAAAATGACAACTTAATAATAATATAATTCTACAAAATATCATTTGCAATTGTTAAGATGCTTTCTTCTCTAGCAGTGTAGATTTTTTTTTGTTGAAATCCTACTTCAGGCCACGTTTCTTTCACCAGAGACAATTTAAACATCGCAACAATATTTCGAAAAGGCCTTTTCAGTATTTGGCTATATTTCTGACATGAGGTAGTATTTACAGTATTTACATTTTGCGGACTATTGTTGTCACTTTTGTTGTCATTTTTAAGATGTTTCGGCAGTTGGACGCTCGGGCCTTCTTCAGGTGTTAGGAATTTATCTACTGAGCAATGTGTCCTTAAGGACAGATGGCCCAGTGGATAATAGACGTTTGTTAGTTCCTGACTTGACTTTTAGAGTTGTGAGTTCAATACCAGGCTACAGCAGTAGTGAACAAGTAACTTGCATGCTTAGAGGCTTCGCAATATACCCCAGTGATTGTAATAATTGTTCGGTTTGAAATTCCAGCATCTGAAGAAGGCCAGAGCGTAAAACAGCCGAAACATCGTACAAACAGCAAAAAGATGAGGACAATAGTCCGAATAATGTAAATACAGGAGACCTTTTTAAGCATTCATTAGTTTGTCCCGAGCTATCTTTTTTTTTAATTTTTCTCCCACAGAAATAATTCTACAAAAATACTGCTTTTACACATCACAGGTTTTGCAAAGCAAAGGTGCGAAGTCAAAACTATGAATTGGATACAACAAAATATTCCATCGTATTGCTGACACCACACTTTTATCAAGTTGGCCGTCTGTGAAGGGGAGGTTCTCTATCAAGAGAATGACACTCTATGCAAATGCTCTGGTCTTTTTCAGTTTTTTTCAACCTGCTCAATGTTTGACACTTTCTGGAGAATTTTGTTTCATAATTTCACCCCAAATAAGGCGATAATGCTACTAAGACGCAAAGGGTCACTGAGAGTGAAAGAAAATATGAGGACTTTAGCGAAAAGAAATAACAATAAAAAACAGATTACTGCAAATTAAGATGGCGATTGGAGTTGTATTTACATTTTTGAAGACTGTAGGTGGCAAGAAATTAAAAAAAACCGGAAGCGGATTCTACATACCAGACGTCCGAGGAAATAAAAAAATTAGAATAGTACTAACGGTTACATCTAGTTACTTCAACATTAAAGTAGTGATTCCTAATGGGTAATGTAGCAGTACGCTTAACTTTATACAGTTTAAGTACCAAAGAGTAGATGTCATAACATGAAAGTATTTATAGGCAAAACCAGATGGAAGCTATGTCATGAACGCGAGATGTCAGGTCAAGACCAATTACATTACAAATCATTCTTTGTATTTTTTGAGAATCTCGAGATATATGGAAAGAAATATAGCAGTGATATTCAATGCAAAGACGAATGGTAGATTTATAAATGTTGGTTGGTTGTTTTGTTTTTATGGCATATCAACCTCAGCGGGTCATTTATTGCCAACTAAATTTTCTTTATTTATTGCTGGTAATACCTTTTCTTTTCAACAATTTGTTGTTGTTTTTATAGGTTTTTTGTCTACTAATACTATTTTTTTTCGAGTATCAACATTCATTGGAATTTGTTTTTAAGGGCAGGGTTCCCAAGTCCTACCCTGTTATTTAACCCATAACTGGAGGGAAGGGATGGATTAATACCTTTTCCAAGGGTAACAGTGCTTAAGTGAATGCAGGGTATTCAACTGGAATTTGAACAGTGCTCACCGATTTCTCTTTCCGAGCCGATATCCACTGCACCACAACACACATCCGTCACTAAATGCTTGCAGCACCTGGTATTCCCAAACGGTCACCTATCTAAGTACTGAATTTATAAATGTACGAGGCTTATACAAACGAGAAAAACATGCACTTCTGGAGATTAGCATTAGCCATACTGATGGAAGAAAAAAATGGTTCTTCATAGTGATTAAATGAGAATTATGTTTTGAAGACTTTCAAATATTCACTATATTTTTGCTCAATTTAACAACTGACTGGAAGTGATTAGTGCCTGAAATATCTCATTTTTAAATTTTTCTTTTTGTTATTTTAGATAAAAATTACATTACTGAATTTTTAGGATGCCAGTGACGATGGATACTTCCGGAGCATGAAATCAACGGATTTCCAGTAAGGATCCAAGAGAGTATCATCTGCTTGGGTCCCTCAGGTGACATTTATCCGGAAAGCAGATCAACATAAATGACACTTTTGTTACAATATCGCTTAATAGGACGTTCTTCGCTGCGAGTATTTATCCAGTCGTATTCCGATCGAAGAAATAAATCAATAAATACATAGTATTGCTGGCAACATTCGCATAGCGATATATTTGTATACTATACACATGCATGTTCAGTAACGATGAATGGTTGCATTCTCAAAGAGACACATTGCTCCGTCAATCTGTTGCGACTCAAGTTAAACCCAATCCATGGGTAATGGTAATATTAGTCATAAGGAAACCTTCGGCATTTATTGACCAATCAGCAAGTACTAAAATCTATATCTTAAATATTTTTTTCAATTAAATACTATTCACTAGTTCATTGTTGCTATTTCCAATACTGACAGAGGTTTCATTCCGATACTTATCTTTGCAGTAATGGAGTACGTCAGCCTCTTGATGATGTCCTTATTGTTTTCTTAGATATCCATTTTAGCTGTTGCTGCTGTTGAAAATCATTAAGTCGTGTGTTTTATGTTATTTGGTACGGTTCTTTGCTTTTGAATCTCTAGTGCCAGTCCACAAGGTTCAAAGGATGCAGTTGTATACAGCTGACAGTTCAGAAATTAGATGTTTCCTTATACGGTAACATTCGGCATTCTATGAGTGAGCAGCCCGTGTCACTATCAACTGAAATTTATTTATTAAAAGACTTTTTTAAGAAAATAGATTTCTGAAGTCTAGAAACTGTTATAAATTTTTTCCTGTATTGATTAGGATTTCCTTCCTAACCTTTTGTTTTAAGTAGTATGGAAAGTTAATATTCTGATTAATAATAATTATGACCTGAAGACACCACACATGGTAGAAACCTAGGTCGCGTAATAACTCGTTTACAAATAGAAAATATTCAATAGATCTACCTTGTAATTGTATTGAACACTTTTTAATACAAATGTACACTGGTCTAATCTTATTATAACCAGAAACTAAATAATTAAACTATCAATATATAAATACCGTACTGATGAGCTGTGATACGGCGAAACAGATCTGTCTGCGGATGACAATATTTACGCTTTCACAACCTGATTGAGCATTCTGGAAAAATAGTAGACTTTGATAAACAGTAGCTACTCTGGCAAAAATACATATACTTACAATTATGCGTACATAATTGAAATTAACTCTAAGTTTTTATTGGACCCAAATGTAAGCGCACATTAACGCGCAATAAAGATTGATATAATCCGACAGTTTATCATATTTTTCTGTATTTATAGACGATGAAAACTGTCACTATTGTCTACTTTCATAGCCAGAGGCTGCGCATGCGTACAAGTTTGAAAAAGATGAAAATCGTGTCTTTTCAACGTGAATCATTGTCACCTCTTCTCTATTTCCTCGTGTTATTAATAGATTTCTTTTTCACCATTTTGTTCTACATGTACCCCCCCTCCCCTGGTTGCTACTCTTCTTTTTCTTCTACGTTTTCCCTATTTCTTTTGTATTGTTCTTCTCCAATATTATTTTCTATTTTCTTCATCCACACTCCTTCCTAATTATTCTCACGAACATTTTTGGGGGGAGGGGGCTTATTATTTTTTTGTCTTTTCTTGCATCAATTATTTCCGAAACATTTACTCTTCGATTCTTTTTTATTTTTTTATTGTGTCCAAGATTCATTTTTTCTTTTTCTTTTTCTTTTCCTTTTTCTTCTTCTTCTTTTTCTTCTTCTTTTTCTTCTCTTTCTTCTTCCTTTTCTTTTTCTTCTTCGTTTTTTTCTTCTTCATTTTCTTCTACGTCTTCTTCTTCTTCTTCTTCTTGTTCTTCTTCTTCACCGCTTTACGTTCAGCTATGTATAAAATACTCATGACATCTAAGATTGTCAGCATCCAATTGGTTAGGTAATTTTCAGGAATTTTCAAAAATGCTTTTATATTACACTCATTAAGTTTTCTCCCACAGATCTACCGCTTGGCTTCCCAATACACATAGATAGATAGATAGATAGATAGATAGATAGATAGATAGATAGATAGATAGATAGATAGATGAATGTCAGGGAAATAGAATGCCTGAATAAACATATAGATATAAATATAAAATCAGTTTCGATTCCTCTCTTCACGTATACATATATAAATGTATACATACATACATGCATACATACATACATAAATACACACACACACAGACACACACACACAGACACACACACACACACACACACACACACACACACACACACACACACATATATATATATATATATATGTGTGCGTGTATGTATATATATATTTTTATACAAATATAATCCGGAAACAAAAAGTCTAATCAGAAAATATGAAAAAATCAAAAGAAAATATATCAGACTATGTTGTATTGCTTAATACAACTTGTTTAAAAAATAGATGTTGCCAAAATATACGTACTTAATATATATATATATATATATATATATATATATATATATATATATTCCAGTTGAGATTATTTCATTCACTTTCCAGAAAATATCTGTGGGAAAAGCAAAAATCAATTTATTCTACCTTTAGCCATGAGCTAAATAGCAAAGTAGATTGGGTGGTTTTATATCATTGGGTGGCAACAAGTCTGCCGATGAAAGAAATGTCAACGTATTGCGGGAAAATATTCTGCCTAGTCACCATGGATCAAAAGGGACATAATCGCTCAAGCAATTATGCAACTGCATCACATATGGCACATAAGAGACACACGCACGCACACACACACACACACACACACACACACATCTATATATATATATATATATATATATATATATATATATATTTATTAAAGAGGGAAAACATGGTTTTGAAAAACACTGAGGAACATTTGTTTCGGCTAAAACTTCATCAGAAGGTACCGTTGGCAACACAATAATTGACAATAACATAAGTCATTACGTCTAATTTTTTATTTTTTATTTTTATGAGGAACAAGTTTTGGTCGAAGGTTTCTTCAGGTTTTTCAAAAACATTTTTCTACACTTTAAATGCATATGCAAATATATATATATATATGTCTGTGTGTGTGTGTTTGTGTGGATGTGGGTGTGGGTGTGGGTGTAGGCATGTTTATGTGTTTATGTGTTTGTGTGTGTGTATGCGTGTGTTTGTGTATATATTATGTGTAAAGTTGTAGATGTCAATGACGCAATAATATATTTTGAAATAAAAACTTAGATTTATGCTCTGTAACACATAGATATAGATACAGTGACAGAAAGAAAGAGAGATAATATCATAGTCTCACAGATATATGTAAACTAAATGAGATAAACTGACAGGAACATAGCTAGCTAGCTAGATAGCTAGCTAGCTAGATAGATATGAACAGAATGAGATAGATAGATAAATAGATAGATAGATAGATAGATAGATAGATAGATAGATAGATAGATATGATCAGTATGTGATAGATAGATAGATAGATAGATAGATAGATAGATAGATAGATAGATAGATAGATAGATAGATAGATAGATACTATGTGTCTGTGCGCATGTGCATAATTAATGCCAATATGGCTGTGCCAACCCATTTCTCCATCACGACCTGCCATTCAATAATTACAAGTATTTTTGGATTCAAGTCTGGAGTGAAGATAAAACAAATAAGTGCATTCATGTCTTTCCATATACACACCCAACCCTATGCGGTGTTTTACGTCACAAGATGATACAGATTTATTTTTATGCAATTCGTGTACATTTTATTTATTTGCTCGGAGATACGTCTAGAAAGTTCAGTTGGTCTCGGATGATATCGCACAGAAAACCACGGCGCAATCTTCTTTTTCTTCTAATTTTTCTTCTTCTAATTTTTCTTCTTATTCTTTTTCTTCTAATTTTTCTTCTTCTTCTACTGCTTCATTTGTTTCTCTTTATTTCTTCTTCATTTTCTTTTTTGCATTTATCCTGTCAATATCGAGCATTTCATATGCACATTGCAACTAAATAGCGATTTGTGTTAGGCACAAAATAGAAATTTTATTTTGTGCTTTGTGAGCAATTTAAAACCCAAGAGGATTTAAAATCACAATTTACAGAACAATGTGCATAAACCCGCAAGTCTTTTTTTCTCATTTCTCCTTTTTTCCCTTAATTTTATATTTTTGCTTTTTTTCCTCAACTCTCTCCCCCTCTCTCTCTCTCTCTCTCTCTCTCTCTTTCTCTTTCTCTCTCCTTCTCTCTCTTTTTCTGAGAGGTCTGTCCGGAAATTTTTCATCCATTTTGAATATCTCGAAAACGGGTCACGGAGTTTGATATAACTCAGCAACCAATCAGAAACGATTTTACTGCATGTATGGGCATTGTTCTGTCTGATTTTATGCGATTTCTTTCCTTATGTTTTTACGGATTATCAACCCTTTTGCAGGTTATTTAAAACAAGATAATATTTTTGGAGTGTAATATTTTTTTATAATAGTAGTTTATTGATACAACTCATACTAATTAGTATGAGTTGTATCAATAAACATTTGATACATAGCTTTTGAAAAAAAATAGATTCACACTTTTCTAAGCGTGTTTTCACTATAAGTGACGTTTAACGAATTACAATGAACCCAACGAGTTCAATACGCTCTCTAATTAACGGTTATGAGCCATTATCCATTACACTATTCGCATATCAAAGCTTACATTCCCAAGTGGTGACGCATCAAGTTACTGACCAGATTCATCGTTGCGTAACTCTGATAATTGTATTTCTTTATGTGTCGTGTCCTTTCAGGACTTGGCAGTCATGGACTTCCACTTGCTCTTCTCACTTGTCGTTCTCCACTTGATATCTCTCGCAAACCCCATTCCGCTATCCACTTGCTTAAGCCCATAAATTATGTCTCGCACTCTTTCCTCTGTCTTTTTTCTTTTAATCCGTCTTGTGAATATTACATTCTTCAGGCCTTCATTCTTCATTACGTGTCCCAGAAACATCAGCTGTCTTTTCGCAGTATAAGTTTCCTATTCGTTTGCATTCTCTTCAAAATTTGTCGTTGCTCGATGTTCGGTTCATTATATCCTCAATATCCTTCTGTAGAACCACATTTCTGTTGCATTAATTCTTTCCTTCATTCTTGAAGAGATTGTATAGTATTATTTGCCATAAAGGAGAACAGATATCAGATAACGGTCAAGTAGTTATCTTTTTTTCCAATGAAATGTTCCTGTCTCTCAAAACTCTACTTACTGTTTGTAATGCATCCTTGACAATGCAAATAAACCGTCGGATCTCAGTGTCGCACTTAAAGTCCTCCGTTAGGACGCTTTCCGCTTATTTAAATTTCTGCGCCTGCTTGATTTCATTATTGGTTCTTGATTACTCAAATATTTTTCCAGAATATGTCAAGGTTGCCGAGTATCTCTATAAGGTCTTTGTGGCATCTTTTCCGATAACGTGATGTGGCCGTTATCCTTACCTTTTTTTAAAAATGCTTGTAAAGTTCTTTCAAACTCTTCTCTTTCATGTGTTAAGTTTTGTAAAATATTAGAGAAAGACGAAGTATTTGCGAATATATAGGAGTCTTTTATGCTTCAGATAAAAACGGTGAAACCCGGGGCTATAGCTTTTGACATTTCGAAAGCTATTGACAGGGTTTTGCATTCAGGTCTTATTATATAATATCAGGGTATCTGAAGTGTTATTCGTGCAAGGATAATTGTGCCTGAATGTAGTTCCGGTGGGAAACCCTGAGATCACATTATGCATTAGTCATGACCGGTTTTTATTGCACTAGTCGATAGACAGCGATGCTTATTTTCGCTTTTTCTCTTTAAAAATAAAAATAATTTTCTCGTGAGAGTTTCAATTAAAAGAAATGCGAATAAACAAAATGTTCCCTACATCTCCATTTTTTGCCAATATTCGTGATATGCCTACCAATATTAAAATATATCTCTGGATATCTTAGCGCTTCGTGAAATTAACTTAAACTCTTCTATCGCTGCCAATGCATTCTCTGTTCCAAGCTACCCGACCCTTTGTCGAAAATATTCTAGGAAACACAAGTTTTGCTTTGATGTTTACATCCGGGGAAATCTTCCAATCTCTTGAGTCTCCACAAATCATCCGTCCGTGCATAGTATACTGCTGTCATATATGGTCAGGAGTCCCTACTGTTCATATCAGATTTGTCGACAGGTTTCAAAGGAGAATCTCTAATGTGATTGGTCCCGACATGTCAGCTCGACTCCAGCCACATCCTCACCGGCGAGATTTGGAGACCTCAATGCCCATCACTCTCAGTGGCTTGAAAACGCCGTTACTGATCCGGCGGGCATTCACGCCATGAACTTTGCTATTTCCCAATACTTTACGCAAGTGGTGGACTTCACTCGCTTCCCACGCACTCCCTCGGGTCATTCCTCACTGCTAGATATATGTTTCACCTCTGCGCCTGACGCCTGTCAAGTCTCGCAGCTTTGCCCTCTCGGCAACTCCGACCACGCTGTAGTCTCTCTCAGTATTTCTTTCCAATCTCACTCCCCCCAGGAGCCCCCTACTTATAGAACCTCCTACCTCTACCAAAAAGCTGACTGGGATGCCTTTCGCGATTTCATTTGCGACGTCCATTGGGGAAAAGTGTTTGACCTATCAGTTGATGACTGTGCCTCTGAGGTCTCGTCATGGGTGAAAGCTGGCATTGATGCCTTCATACCAACCAGGAAGTATTGCTTAAAACCTCATTCCTCTCCGTGGTTCTCTCCGGCCTGCTCAGCCGCCATTGCCCACAGGAACCATTACTTCCGCCTAATCCGGAGATAGCCAACTGATCACAAGAGGCGCCTGTTCACATCTGCTCGCAATGAGTGCAAGAGAACCCTAAATGACGCCAAACAGTTGTTTGCTGAGAAAATGCGACAGCACATAGCTGACCGCAAGTTCGGCTCCAAGGACTATTGGAGGATTTGTAAACGAGTGCTCAACAATAGGAAATCCTCAATACCTCCTTTAATCCATGGATTTGAGGTTCTCACGTCATCTGCGGACAAAGCTGAGTGCTTTGCCCACAGATTCTCATCCAACTCCACATTCGACTCGTCCGGAGTGCACCCACCCGACTTCCATATTAGAACTAAGGCCAAACTGCACGACGTATATATTAACCCGACAGTAGTATCCAGAGTAATTTCAGAGTAATCCCGGTGATAGTCCTTAAGAAGTGTGCTCCTGAACTTTCCCCTGTCCTCTCTAAACTATTTAACTATTGCCTTTCTGCTTCCTGCTTTCTTGCATGCTGGAAATTCTCTTCAGTCATTCCTATTTTTAAGAATTGTGGTGAACCCAACTATCGCCCAATCCAACTATCGCCCTATCAGTCTTCTACCGATATTCGGGAAAGTATTCGAGGCTATAATCAATGCTGAAATAGTTCATCATCTCACCGCCCACAAACTGTTCTCCAACAGGCAATATGGATTCCGCTTTGACAGGTCCACGGCCGACCTGCTAACAACCGTAACGGAGTTCATGCTCCAGGCCCTTGATGAGTCTGACGAGGCTCGCGCGGTTACTCTGGACATCTCCAAAGCTTTCGACAGGGTTTGGCACTCTGACCTCCAATGCAAACTACGCGGTTATGGTATTACCGGTCGCCTGCTTGCCCTAATCCAATCTTTCTTAAATAACCGCAAAATGAAGGTCATTCTGAATGGGCGTGCCTCTTCGTCCTACAGCACGAATGCTGGTGTCCCACAGGGCTCTATCCTGGGCCCGACGCTCTTCCTTATTTGCATCAACGACCTCCCAGATGAGATCAAGTCCCAAGTAGGCATTTACGCAGATGACACTACAATATACTCCCGCTCCAGTAAGAAACCTGTCGTGGCGGACAGACATAATCTCGCTGCTGACCTTGAACGGGATCTACACTCTATGGTGAACTGGGGCAAGAAGTGGCTTGTCAACTTCAATTCATCTAAGACCAAGCTGTTGTCTGTCAACCATTACAGGCAACCTCTTCTGCCTTCCCATAAGCATGGACCAAGTGATTCTCCCGGAGAGTAATACACTACGCCTCCTCGGACTTACCCTGTCCTCAGACCTCAAATGGAACCACTATATTGAATCCATAGCAAAATCTACTGCTAAGAAGGTTGGGTCACTATGTCGATCTAGGATGTTTTTTTCCACCTGAATCCATCCTGCATATATACAAGTCAACCATCCGTCCGTGCATGGAGTACTGCTGCCATTTATGGTCAGGTGCCCCTGACGTTCTCCTCAGTGTTCTTGACAAGCTCCAAAGGAGAGTCTGTAATGTGATAGGTACTGATCTGGCGACTCGACTGCAGCCACTTCCCCATCGTCGAAATGTGGCCTCCTCCCTTTGTCTCTTCTATAAATATTTTCATGGCTTCTGCTCGGATGAGCTTAAGTCACTGATGCCTCCTCAACAGGTGTTTACTCGTGCAACCAGACTGGCAACTGGGACTCACCCATTCACAGTCAGGCTAGCCAAATGCAGACGACAATTCTACTCCTGCAGCTTCCTCTCTCGCACTTCCCGCCCGTGGAACTCGCTCCCGTATTCTTGCTTTCCTGACGGCTACAACCTCCAGAAATTTAAATGCAAAGTCAATACTCATCTACTAACCACTGGCCTCTAGCTCTCTCCCCTCCCCCGTATAACCTTCCCTTTCTCTCCACTTGCTTGAAGAATTGTGTATATTAGGTGTATGGTTAGGTCTTGAAGGTTGTCACAATAGGCTTAGTAAAATAAAGGAAGTTAAAGAAGTTGTTGCGTATTACCTGTTTATTAAACATTAATATTTCGAGATCAATATCTCATCTTCAGAATGATAGGAAAGCTTGTCATCAATTCGTGCATTTTAATATATATATATATATATATATATATATATTCTTCATTTGTAATTACATTTTTAACATATGGTGTATCTAGGCGATTTGCAATAACTCTTTTTACGTTTTTTTTAAGAAGGCTCACGTAACGAGAAAACTTTTGAACGTGCAGTCTTTAAAATTAGAAGAAATTTTCATCCATGGTTGTATGAACAGAATAGAAATTTTATGGTATGGTTACACTTATTCACAATTTTTGTTTTTTCATTGAAAATTAATTTTTGTTTGATAATAACTTAATCGCTAACTTTTCTTCCTGTCACAGTCTACATATTTTACTACCGTAGTAAAACTGTTTTTACTATACTTCCCCTTATTTTGAGCCATATTTAAATTTCAATTTCCACACGTGGCTAGCCAATTTTGTACAATTTTTAAGTTTTCTATTTTAAATGTAGACCTGTGATTGATCCCTCTGGTCTTAAAAGTGCCTTTGGTTGATCCCAAATGTTTTGTTTTGACCATTTATGTCATGTACTTTTGCTTTGTAAATGACTTCTTTTGTATTTCAAAGTCCTTGAAGTGGGCATTTATTACAAGATAATTAATGAAGAATGTAACTGCAGGGATAAAAATAAATTTTAGTGATTTTATTTAAAATGTATATCCCCATCAATTTTGAAATATATATATATATATATATATATATATATATATATATGGTGCTATGGTTAAATTTTCGCCATTTTATATATGAATTACACAGTATAGTAATGTTAGATGTGCACTATCTGTGAGAAAAAGATCACCATGACGCAGTTCACTCCACCAAACATTTGGGAATGACATGCTGAATAGACTGGCATTGGCACTGAAAGTTCTATTACGAACATTTCAGAGTGATTGCATGTCAGTCTAAGTAGTTTCAGGAGGGGATTCGGAAAGAGTTTGATGAGTCTAATGGTAATTACAAAAATGTTTGCAGTGAGCATTAAGATGGCGACCTTATACTTCCATTCAGTTTCTCACATACTCTCAGATACAACACCGAGGCATACATCAAGTGCTTTGAGGAGGTAATGATTGTCTGGGTCAAGAGGGTGGCTGCTGGAAGACCATATGTCAGGCAGTAGAACTCTGCATCATGCCATACAAGCAGCAAAAGACAGTCAAGTTTGTTAGACAATTTCTGCGACTACAAAACCACTTAAACCTGGCCATTTAACTCCCCAGACTGCAACACTCTTTATTACTATGTGTTGGACGCAGTTGAGCAGGGAAAAAAACCAATAAATGTCTTTTTTATACCAAAGATGAGCTGAAGACAACAATTAAGGAAACATTTACAAACTTAAATAAAAAGACCACCCAGAAGTGTTGCGGGAAGATTCTGAAGTTGACTGGAGGCCGCGGTTGAAGCCAATAGTAATTTTATTAAATAAATTTACTCTTCAGTATTTCAAAATATTTTTTATGTAATTTTGATAAATATATCTGTTAAAATGAGATGTCAGGGTTATTTTAATTTTTATGTCATATAGACGACAATTTATCAGTCGCACCCTGCAAAGAAGGGCAGTATTTATGCTCAAAATGATATCGGAAAGACGAGTAGAAATGCGAAGGGATGTATATAAAAGGTTTATAGATCATGCAAATGCGTTTGGGAAAGAGTATCAGAAGGAACTGTTAGTAAGCTTAGCTTATTTGGGAAGGATGTTAGAATAGTAGATAGATCGATAGATATGTAGATATTTAAATATGCTGATACAGACGGATCATTTCAAAGAAACGTTAACTGATATATATATATATCTTCGTGCTGACTTTGAAGTTTCTTTAGGTTTCCATTATGTTGATCTCACTCGTCAGGGAAATTTGCTGTTAGGTCCCAATTTTTTTATTTATAAACAAGAAAAACCGGGTCCTAACAACAAATTTGGTGTGATATGGTGTGATTTTTGTGAGAGTTGTCTTATTTTTGATTGGTTTATATTTCTTTTCTTTTTGCTCATTTTCATTTTATTGTTTTTTTTAGTGTACGAGGGAATGAGTGTACGTTTAGTTGTTTTAATATGGGTTGAGCTCTTTTGTTGTATTGGCTACGTTTTTACTCGTTTAACCCTTTTTCTTAACGTGTTGGTATATATTTCCGCTTGAGGGTTTTTTTTTTAGTCATGGTTGGTTGTTTTTGTGTATATTTGTGTTGCTGTGCTTTATCTGAGTTTTTCTAATTTTTGTTTGGTGGTTGTGTCATTTTTCTGTTTTTGTCGTGATTGAGTGTTTGTATTTTTTTCATATTTAAATTATTTGTATGCTTCGCTTTTTATTAATTTCTGTTTATTATCGTGACTGTGTATTTGTAAATTTGGATTTATATTTTTTTAAATTATTTTAATTTTTTATTTATACTTTTGTATTTTTCGTTTTTGTTGGACTTTGTTGCTGTTTCTTCTATTTATTTGCATATTCACATTTTCCCATTGTCTCATTCTTTTTGTTTAGTATTTATTATTGATTTTTAAAGCTGGTTATTGTTAGCTTCTCTTAAAGGTATAATGTAACTATTTTGCTATTTACTGCTGTTCGATGGCGCTCCTTTTACTATTGTCGTGATCTCGTAACCAAATTATTGTGGTCCGTTAGGGTAAAAATAAAGACACAAAAATGGAATAGTGTTAACAAATATATTACAAAGACGGTAGTACAAGCACATAACAATGAGTGATTATTAGTGTGACTGTTAATCAGGCTGTTAGAGTTATCTACTGGAATAGATTCCACTCTGACTATCTCTGCCACTCTTACTATAACTCTCACTTAATCTACTTCTACAAAGCAGAACTGCTACTTATATATATGTATATACATATATATATATATCTTGAACGATTTCATATGTCATATAGGTTTTTGTATTGAATTTCTTTTCTTTCGGTTTTTGTATTGAAATCTTTCTTTTCTTATGGTTCTCGGATTGGTTTTTGGATTGAAAATCACGACTAATGGATTGAATAACTGAAGAGATACAATAACTAATCCACTTTAAAAATCTCAGCAAAATATCTATATGGTTTTATTAACGTTAAGATGATGCAAAGAAAATTAAAATTAAAGAAATCTACTCTTCAGATAATCGAAATATTAGTGGGAAGAAGAAATGGTTGACTTGTGTGAAATGTGTCTATAATAAAATATATTACTCTATTTGCTAAAAGTATGTCAGTGGGTGCATATGTAGTAACAATTGTATGCAGATCCAATAAAACTTCTAAGAAGTATAAAATACCATAAATAAATAAGTAAATACACATATACGCATACATACTATTGTGACTTTGTCACCATGTTGTTGTGGTCCTGTTGGGACCAGGAATAAAGACACAAAGACGGAATAGTGTTAAACAAATATATTAAAAGACAGTAACTACAAACATATACCAATGGGAGATTATTAGTGTGACTGTTAGTCTGGCTGTTAGAGTTTATCTGCCCGAATAGATTCCACACACACACACACTCTCTCTCTCTCTCTCTCTCTCTCTCTCTCTCTCTCTCATCTACAAAGCAGAACTGCTATTTATTTTACATTGGAAGAATTCAATGTGTCATATGGGTTAAGTCACCATAACAGCTAGTTCTTATTTTATTTTGGTGGTAATGATGTTTTCTTTCTGGTTCGATATATATTTTGATAACGTTGTGTTGTTTTTGTATTTTTCTCCAATGAAAGATGTTTTGTGATAATTGAATCTTTCTTTAAATGATGTTTTGTTTCTCATATGTAATTTATCGTCTGTATCGGTGTTATTTGTCACGGTAGCTTTGTATATCATGCTATTAGATAGACATTTATTATTAAATGGACAGTTGTTCTTCTTTCAGCTGTTATATTTGTTCGCATTGTCTTGTTGGAATTACATATTAAAATAATTCAACAAACTCTCATTCACTTGGATACTAAAAACAAGCCATAAAAAATAAATCAAACAATTGTACAACAAAACGGAAAAAATAAATATAAACAAAAGAAAAAAATTAACCAACCATAGACAAAAAGAAAAATCACCAAATCACTAACAAGACTTCATCAACAAAAATCATGCCATGCTCTATGTAAACAACAAAAAATGGGACCTAACAGCATATAGCCCTGACGAGTGAGAACATCATAAATTTGAAGTTAGTATGAATCTGATTAGCTAAAGAGAAAAATTCTTTGTTACTTTTTTTTATTTTACTTTGGATCTTTTTCATTTTTTCTTTTAATTTTTACACGTGGTTACCTGCTCACATTTTTTCTTTCACACATACACACACACACACACACACATACATACACGCATGAAATGGATACTTCGATGGAAATGAAAACGAAATTAATACTGAACATCAGAAAAAGACAGCTGAAGTTCCTGGGACATGCAATGAGGAAGGAGGGCTTGGAAAACATGTTACTATCAGGCCAGATAGAGGGAAAAAGAGACAGGGGAAATCAACGGATAACATATTTGAAGGACCTGATCAGGTGGATGACGGAACAAGGGTTGCATGGTGCAATGGGAGAAAGTGTGCTAAGAGTCACCAGGGATAGGGAGATGTGGAAATGCATGATCGCCTACGTCCTGAAAGGACAGGGCACATAAAAGAAGAAGAATAAGATAGATAAAGAGATATGTATGTATGCAAAAAATATATTTTTGCATACATACATACATACATACATACATATATACATACATACATACATATATACATACATACATATATACATACATACATACATATATACATACATACATAGATACATACATATATACATACATACATACATACATACATATATACATATATACATACATACATACATATATACATACATACATACATACATACATACATACATACATACATACATACATAATGGAGAAATTGAAATCGCAGCAGCTTGCAAGATATATAAGGAAACACAACTTGCAAAATTACTGTGACCTTCGAAATTTGCGTGTTATGCATAAATAGACCCATTAATGCGAAAAGTTTTACTCATTTTTTTTTCAATCCCTCATCGATTCAACTTTTTTTCAGACATTTTTTCCTGTCGCTCCTTATATTCACACATTCTTTTCTTTCCTCCCGGATTTCGGTTGCTATCGTTTTCAGTTATTTTCTCTCATGTTCCCCGCGATTTATTTTCTTTAATTTTTTCTTCCCGTTCATTCGTTACAACATTCGTGCATCTGGAGCCATGTAACCATCTGTACATCGACAACAATTTCTGATAATTTATCTGCTTCTATCAAGGTCAAGTGACATTAAAACTGTGTTGCCTTGCCTATATCTCCTACGTGTTAATGACCCTTTTGCCTAAAAATCTAGTGTTCAAATTTCGTTAGAAACAAAGAAAAGAGTACTGATCTGCAACGTAATGTTAGTTCACTCATATGACAATCTCCTCATAGACGAAGAAACACTTTATAATTGTTTGATTTTGTTTAGCGGCCTACACGTTATTTAATGCCGAAATCTGGATATTTTGAACGCAATTGTATATATTCAGTTAAAGATAAAATATTATAAAATTATATTTTTATACTTTCAGAGTGTTTTATTTGCGGGTTCAATATTTTCCAATAGCAAGGACACTCACATGTGCTACTACCCTAAGAAGACTTGAAATAACAGAAATTTTACTATAATCAGAAAGAGATATATTTTAGTGCACATAATGACGATAGAGGGCTTGGTAAATTTGACACTCACAGGACATAGCCTACCTAAAGTGCTTGTGTAAAAGGCTGGAAGAACAGAGATGTGGAGAGACACCAAACATGCAAAAATTCACAAGAAACGTCAAACTGTGAAAAGCCAGGAAGGCAAAGTCATGAATAAACCCGGCACATAGTAGAACAATTCGATTTTTTTTCACTGCTAATGATAATTAGCTGTATTATTATTGATGTGGAGCCAAAAGTGGGCTCACGGAAATATAACACGGAACACGAGGAGGTGTAGGTTAAACAAAGATGTTTTACAGAAAAGGTTACAAAGATGGTACAATAAAGAAGAGCTTAGGAATCCAGTATAGTCCTTGGTAGTCGACTGTCTGTTGACCCACTACTGCTATCACACACCTTTTAATATTGCAATGGGTGAGTCCATGTTGAGGTGAGTCTGCGTTCCACAACACTTACGTAACCCTATTTTCAGATGGATGATATTAATTTTAAGTGATTTTTCAAGATGAGAATAGATTTCTCTAAAATTGGAGAATCTTTTTTCGGTAAAAGTAGCCGAGGTGATAGAAAGGGAAAATACAGATTCAAAAATACAATGAGTGCAACATTATTTCTGTCGGGAAAAGTATCCGAAGGGAAGAAAAGTGGGAATTACAGATTTAATTTTGACTTGCTTGTAATCTTCGCATTTATTCGATATATATATATATATATATATATATATATATATATATATATAAATTTACACCATGTCGTTGCAGTCTTACATCTGGATTTCAGTATATACCAATCCCTTGCGTGTCTGTGCCAAACTCGTCGAACTTTGGCTAATCCGGAATCAAAAGCACAACGTGGGTGGAATCGTCCAAAGGCTAGGATAGTTGGGTGCACTCAGCCAGGGATCGTGTTATACTTATAAGGAAACATTTAACATTCATGAATCGAAGAGCTGTATTGCTGTCGGCTAAAATTTATAAAAATATTTTTATTAAAATAATTTTTCAGGAAAATAAGATTATCACGTAGTGGTTATTGTTTTTCCAGTATTGTTTGAAGCAGTGTGTGATGTCAACTACTTATTTGTCTTCGATTCATTCCTGCTATCCATTTTAGATGTTGCTGCCGTTGTAACTCTTCAAGTGAGGTGGTTTCTTTAACATGAAACGATTCTGTAGCTTTAGTCCGCAAGCTTCAAAGAAGTGCTGTCTTTTGCCAAGACCCGTATGCTTCTCTCGCTCAAGCCATTATTAATCACCAATCTAAAAGTGCCATTGTATACAGATGGCAACTTAGATAGTTCTGAACAGGTTTGGCGCCATTCATCACTTACACTATGAGTGAGTAGCAGGTTAAGTATATGTTTTGGAATTTCCTCTTTTTGTATATAATAATGGACTCGACTTAGTGTACATATAATCCTACCATAGAGAGAACAGCAGTTAGTTGGTTGAGGTTGCAGTTGAAGTTGAAGTTAGTTGGTTAGCTGGATCTGGAATCACAGTTGAGTTGCCGTTGACAGTTATCGAAGAGTTTCGACGGATACCGAATTACTTTCAATATAAACTAGCAATTCGTGGTTTTCCAATTATTTTCCATGCTAAATTTATTATAATAGATCAATACACCGAGATCGGAAACATTACAGATAGCCTTTAGTATTCATCCACATCTTGAATACTTTTACATACCTTACCTGGTTTACGGCCATATCACGCTGAATACAACGGTTCTGGCTCGATCACCGAAATTAAGCAATGTTGAGCCTGGCAAGTACTTAGATGCGTGACCGCTTGGGAATACCGGGTGCCGTTAGCGTATAGTGACGGATGTGCGTTCTGGTGCAGTGGATATCGGCTCGAAAAGAGAAATTGGTGAGCCGAGTTCTAATTCCAGTTGAATACCCTGCATTCAATTAAGCACTGGTACCCTTGGAAAAGGTATTAATCCGTCCCTTCCCTTTAGCAGATGGGTTAAATAAAACAGGGTATGACTTGGAGACCCTGCCCTTAATAACAAATCCCAATGAATCTTGATTCTCGAAAAGAAAAAGTATTACTAGACACAAAACTTATATAAAAACAACAATAAATTGTTGAAAGAAAAAGGTATTACCAGCAATAAAAATTAAGTTGGCAACAAATGACCCGCCGAGGTTGATGTGCCATAGGAACAAAACAACCAACCAACATGCCTTATCTTACAATAGTACCTTAACGTCAACCAGTGAACCTACATTCTTCATCTATACTTATTTATAAATGGAACTTTGTCTGTGTGTGTGTGTCCGTTACCTGAACCGATTCACATAGTTATACTATAAGCGTCTGAGAGTGTTCTTAGCTACGTTTTGTGTCGAGGTACCCCCGATAAATATCGAAAATCGATAATCGAAAAAATCGGGTTATAGAAGGAATGGTCCGATTTTAATCAAATTTGATACACTCATAGACAAAGACATCAGAAACGATATTCAGAAGTTTCAATGTTGCAGTTCTTACAATAGTGCAAAAAATCGATAATATATATATATATATATATATATAAAAGGCAAGATGTTTGTGCGTGTGTCTGTTTATCTGCCTTATTGTCTGTATTTTTTCAGCCCTTTTATTTTAATTGTTGCTTCGAGTTTGGCTCTAAGTAGGTATAATTTTATTTTTTAGTCTAAGCCATGATATCATTTACTCAGAGGACTTATTTATCCTTCAATATTCAGTTTACGACGAAAAAAGCTTATTTGATATCGATACCAGGAAATCAAAATTTGACTTACATCCATTCAATTTTCTTTGAGTCTACGGTTTCACTTTAACTGGAAACAATTATTGCTTTTTAGTCTTTCGTGCCAACGTCCAAAGAGTCTGAGCTCCAGGACCATGGATTAGTTTTAAAGCTTTCATTACACCCGAGCAACGCCGGGCTATACTGCTAGTGTATTTATAAATAGATATAAAAAAGAATGGTTTATTGAGCTTTTCCTCCATGATTATTAACAACAACAACAAAGTCTTATATTATATATATATATATATATATATATATATATATAATCGTTTCACCCCGAGCAAGACGGAAATGTCACTGATGTGCAGGGGGCTACATAAGTGTAAAAAGATCAATTAAAAGAGAGTGAAGACGAAGACGAACCACTTAGAAAGGAGCAACAGAAAACTGAGAATGCAGGTGTGATGACAGTTTCAAAGGTGGAGAGAAAGGGAAGGATATATGGGGTGGGGAGCGAGCTAGAGTCAAGTGGTTAATAGATGTGTATTGACATTGCATTTAAATTCCTGGAGGTTGTAGCTGTTAGGAAAGCAAGAATATGGGAGCGAGTTCCACAGGCGGGAAGTGCGAGAGAAGCAGCTGCAGGATTAGAATTGTCGTCTGTATTTGACTAACCTAACTGTGAATGGGTAGGTACAAAGAGCTTGTCTCATTAACAAAGCAGACAGCGCTGACGAATAGGAACATCATAATGGTGTCTCCGCGAAACTTCGAAATCGTCATGAATCTGCTCAGTTAAAGAGACCAACATTTTGTATCTTTCAACTCTCTATGTACGCCCAGATATCGAGCACTTTATTAAAACCTGCTTGTGAAAATAGATTTTATTAATAAAACCCCTACAAAATAATAACCACAAACAGATCATCACTACGATTAGACATCCGATTGCTTTTAACCCAGGATTGAAACCTGACCGAATTTGCCTCAGTCGGCGATTATACCTCTGAGCTATGGACACTCGGTAGAAAGAGGCAAACATTTAGCGTGTGATATACCATGTAAACATACGCCAGTAATTAGAGTGTTCTAATTCATTGTGAATGGATGATACGTAGATGCTAGAGTAGCTACTGTTTTTTCAAAGTCTACCATTCTTCCAGAGTGCTCAATCAGGGTGTGCGAGTATATATATATATATATATATATATATATATATATATATAGTAATAATTATTATTATAATTATTATTACTATTATTAAAGCATACTGCAAAATATGCACAGTATATATAAATATACTGTTTAATTATAAAAATCGGGTATCTATTGAATACGAGTATCCATTAAAAACATGTTTAAACAAATAAATTAAAGATAACCTATGTCAAGTATGTGATCGCAATAATATATATATATATATATTCTATTTTATCGTGAATAGCACTAACCAGTCAACTTAACAAAACAGAATGTGGTTATAAAATAGCCCAAAAGAAAATAAGCCATCTATTTTACATGAATGACTTAAAGTTATATGCTCAGAATGATAAAGAGCTGGAAGGTCTTCTGCAAACTGGAAAATGCTTCAGCGAAGACATTGGAATGAAATTCAATTTGAATAAATGTGCTAAAGCTACAGTTTTACGTGGATCGCTACAAGAAACATCATCAATTAGCTTAGACCCTGCTGTAACAATAAAAGAATTAAAACCAGAAGAAGCTTATAAATACCTAGGTGTAAATGAGGGTGAAAAGATTCATATATATATATATATATATATAATTATATGGTTATGCCAATTGACATAACATAACCATATAATTATATTATATTATATTATATTATATTATATTAAGCTCTATAATACTCATTATATTGAGCATTGTTTATAATAAAATAAATGCCAGAGAACTCAAAATTCAAAATTCAAAAAGTCCTCTTTACTTGGAATATATATATATATATATATATATATATATATACACTACCGACCATAATTTTTGGGACCACTTAGATTTATTTTCTAAGAGAAAGAAATAACAAATTTTATGTCTTAGAAGAATATATATATATATATAGATATTTCATTGTTGCTCACAATTGTACAATAATTATAACCAAAATTAACAAAAGAGAAATTTCAAATGTAATTAAAGTTCATTCATATTTTCTTTTCATCAAAGAAACCACCGCGAGGCTTTATTACTGCAGAGCAAATCCTTGACATTCCTTCTAATAACTTACAAAAATAAAGTGATTTCCAAGCATCCTGCAAGCATTTAAACAACATTTGTTCATTTCGAAATGTACGATCAATTTCATCCCTTATTCTCCTTCTTTAATGTTGGTTTCTTAACTGCTACACAGACTTTTAAGCCCAACAGAATGAAGTCGTCTTTTAACAGGTACTGGATGTTGCCGAGTAGAATTCATTTCAATTGTTAATTCCGGAGCAGCTTTTCTTCTATTCCTCTTGCTAGATATGTTCAAGTGCCTATCCTCTACAATAGATGTTACTCTGGGCCTATCAGATCTTTTTCTGTCAATATTTAACTCAGTTTCACGAAGTCGTTGAAGGCAATAATGGACGCCATTTTTTGATAGGCTTAATTTTTTTTAACGATAACACGTTCAGAATATCCTTCTTTCGAAAGAATTTCAACCTGAGCTCTTTTTTCAATGCTAATCTGTTTCTTTCTTGCCATTTATACCGTAGTAATAAGGTTTACAAAATAAATTATACCGTAATTATGACATCTGAATAAATCTGATTTTTCGGCAAAAACTTGATCACAAAAAGAGGAGTCAAGTAGCAAACTGAGTAAATGCTTAATTTAAAGTTGAAAAGAATACTTTTTTTTTTACTTGACATCTGCATAAGAATAGCAAAAAATAGAAACTCGGCGAATTTGATTCTGTTAAAAATGAAATTTTATAAACTTTGTGAAAAAAAATTGGGTGGTCCCAAACTTATGGTCGGTAGTATATATATATATATAAATATATATTATTAAGTAAATCATCGAGCTATATATTCGACCTCAACAAAAAGCACTAGGACGGCCGTTTTGTCCTATATTTGTGACTACATCAGCAGTGCGCATCCACTACCCGGAATCGAAACCCAGACAGTTTTGGTTATGAGGCTGATGTTATACCAACCGTACCACGGGTACGGGTGACGAGGAGGTAACGAATTAAGCTCGATGAAGTGTGTCGCTCCTCACGAATTCCGTGGTGGAAGTAATTCCAAGCTCCTTTTGCCCATAGGATAGTGCCTCCCCAAGCCACGACTTCTCTAACCAAGCCGCTAAATCCATAGCGTGTTTCGTGGTTGAAGCACAAATATTATTCAAGAAGTAGTAGGAGGATTTGAACAATTATTAAGAAAATCATCGAGCTATATATATATATATATATTAGTAATTTTAACTAAATGAAGTACATTACACATTTAGATATTTACTTTAAAAAGTGCTGAATACAAAAGTAGAGCATAGATATCTGGTAATTATTATTATTATTATGTCATTTTTTTCGCACTACCAAGCAAGTCTGCGGGAAGACCTCAGGCTGGTCGTAGCGTGTTGTTATGGCTCCATTTCCTGTTTTTCTATCTTCCCCATCATCCCTAGTGTTACATAGACAAAGTTCTCCTTAGTGTGTGGGCTGTACTTAATAAGACAATTTTTTGTATATCTCCAAAGCTGGGGTTTCCAGGGATTCTTTCAATGTGTTGTTTTGTTCCATTTTTTATCATTCCAAGTGCACATACTATCACTGGCACAACGCTTGTTTTCAATTACCACATTTTTTTCTATTTCAATTTCCAGGTCTTTATATTGTGACAGTTTTTCAAATTCCTTGGTTGCTATGTTACAATCCGCTGGACAAGCCATATCAATTAATAGACAAGTTTTTTCTTTCTAGTTTTTAACAATAATGTCCGGCCTATTTGCTTCAATTTTTTTGTCTGTGTAGATGGTGTAATCTCATAAAATGGTGATATCTTCTATTTTTCTAAACCGGTGCTGGGTGATGTTCATACCAGTGTTTGTTTACATATTTTCTATACTGTTTGCACATTGTCCAATGTAAATATTGCCCCACTCTATCGTAACGATATTTATATTCATTTGGGGCAAGTACAGAACAGCCTGAAATTAGGATGGTCTATTGTTTCTTGGTGTTTATCACAAAACCTGCATTTGGGATCCATATTATTATGTATAATATTTGCCTGAAAGTTTCTAGTGAAAAGACTTTGGTCTTGCGCTGCAAGAATAAAGCCTTCAGTCTCAGACTTTAATCCAGATGCACGTAACCATCGATGAGTATTAACTTTATCAACATTGGATTTATTGGCATGTTCTGGATATTGGCCATGCAGAGGTTTGTCTTGCCATCGTTGTTTCATCTATTCAAGAGCTTCATCTTTAGCATTCATTTTCATATTTTTTGCCGCAATAGTTGGTTCTTGGCTTCTGTTTTGCTTTACAACAGAATCTACTAAGTGTAAATCTTGTCTGTATTTACTGCCTTCTTTTATTATTGAATATTTTTTCTTTCTTTCTTCATGTTGCCTTACTAATTGTATCATCCAGTCCTTTGTTCTTTCTATGTATGTTAATAAGCCAATAGTTGTTGTCTTGTATGACAATTCTAGCTGAATAAGACCTCTTTCACTTTCTTTACGGGTTATGTATAGACGGTCTACATCAGCCTTTGGATGATGCATCTTATGCTTAGAGAGTAGCCTTCTTGTTTTAGAATCCATTCGCCTGATGTCATTTAGAGTCTAGTTTAAGATGTTGAAACTATATTGGACAACTGGGATGGCAAGGCTATTAATGGCCATAATTCTGTTCTGAGAATTCATTTCAGTTTTTAATATAATTCTTAGCCTTCTATAGTACTCTTTACGCACTAGTTATTTCATTTTTTTGTGGTGAATCTTTTCACCCTCATTTACACCTAGGTATTTATAAGCTTCTTCTGGTTTTAATTCTTTTATTGTTACAGCAGGATCTAAGCTAATTGATGATGTTTCTTGTAGCGATCCACGTAAAACTGTAGCTTTAGCACATTTATTCAAATTGAATTTCATTCCAATGTCTTCGCTGAAGCATTTTCCAGTTTGCAGAAGACCTTCCAGCTCTTTATCATTTATGGCATACAACTTTAAGTCATCCATGTAAAATAGATGGCTTATTTTCTTTTGGGCTATTTTATAACCACATTCTGTTTTGTTAAGATGACTGGTTAGTGCTATTCACGATAAAATAGAATAGTAAGGGTGACAAAGAATCACCTTGAAATATAACTCTTTTGATGTTCATTTCACCAGACTTATAGGTTCCACTTATATGATTGAGTTAAAGGGTTGTTTTTCATATCGACATGCACTGTTTGATGAAATTTATGATGACGGGTATTATCTTGTATATATTTAAAGTCATTAAATTCTTTCATACCGCAACTCAATAGCTATAAAGTTTTGCTTTTAAAACACCATCGTCAAACATTAGGTTCATGAAGTGGTAGGTTTTTAATTGCTTATCTTATTTTATTTTACTTATGAACAAATCCTCTTAAGTGTATATTTTAATCTCATTTTATCTTTAGCATTACACTTATCTTTCCGTTGGTTTTGATTTTTTTCTTCTATTTATTTTTTATTTTCCAACATTTGAATTCGTCGTTCCCTTTTCTTCTCTTCTCTCTTCTCCTTTTTTCCATTTTTTTTATTTATTGTTTTTCCACTTTGCCATTTTTTTTCTGCCAGTTTAAAATGGTATAGACCACATTTTAAATAAAATATGTAACTGTGGAATTTACTGCCATCAGTAACCATTATATATATATATATATATATATATATATATATATATATATATATATATATATATATATATATATGTGTGTGTGTGTGTGTGTGTGTGTGTGTGTAATCACGATCTTAACACAAGATATTTATAATTTATTTGTTTAAACATTTTTATTGAATACTTGAATTTTAGTAAATATTTAGTTTTTATAATTAAGTAGAATATTTCTCTGTGTCTACATTTTAAATAAAATATGTAACTGTGGAATTTACTGCCATCAGTAACCATATATATATATATATATATATATATATATATATATATATATATATATATATATATATATATATATATATATGTGTGTGTGTGTGTGTAATCACGATCTTAACACTAGATATTTATAATTTATTTGTTTAAACATTATTTTTATTGAATACTTGAATTTTAGTAAATATTCAGTTTTTATAATTAAGTAGAATATTTCTCTGTGTCTACTAGTCTGAATAATCGGGTTGTTCTATTCTCATAATCATTTTGTAAAGAAAGATTCAATAACTGAAAAACATTCACCAACACAAACATGCAAACAATCTAAATATAGAATATAAAAAATTCAAAATTCAAAATATAAATACAAATATATAAACACTCAATCAGAACAAAACAAAAAATGCAGAAAATAATAAACAAAATGAGAATAGAGAAATGTTATAATTATTATATATATATATATATATATATATATATATATATATATATACAAACACTTAATCACCAAAAAAGAAAAAAAACCCAGAGAATAGTACAACCACGGAACGAAAAAAAAAGAAACACACACACACACACACACACACACACACACACACACACACACACACAAAGCTAACAAACACAAACACACACTAAAACACAAACTCCCAACCATGACCCAGGAAAAAAGACCTTCACGTGGCAAAACATCCCAATACGTAAAGAAAAAAGTCACACCAATAAAAGCGGTCAAAACAGCAACAATATAGATCAACCCAAATTAAAAAAGCAATTAGCTGGCATTTATAAAGCAATTAAGCGAGCACTTACTCAGGCGTACTCTAAAAAGCAACAAGCAAGAAAAATAAACATGAATGAAACTATTGCAAGAGAATTTCATGGCTGGTAATTTGAATGAGACGTTCGAACGGCAATCGGCCTGCTGCTAGAGAAGGATTTCGGGCTCGGTGATTTGAATGAGACGGTCGAACTGAAATCAGTCTGCTGTCAGAGAATGAAATTCAAGGGCCGGTGTTTTTAATAAGGCGATCAGGCGTGGTGCTAATGACAATTGAGTAAACCCTGTCTCCGAGATTATTGTTACTGAATGTATTATTGAACTAACAGCCAACTGTTTGCATGTCACCAGCTTTGATCTGCTTATTATTGTGTATATAATCGATATATAAATATATTTAAAATAACTACAACTGTTCCACTGATTATATTCCGTACCCGGTCTTGAAAATAAACTCAACCCCTCGCGTGACTGAACTAGCCTAGCTAGGTGATAACGGGCAATCCTACTTTGGCTGGCCCGAGATCAAACAAAAACAACGTGGGCGAACTGGTTAAGGGCCAGGAAAGATTTGTCAGGATACGCCTGCGGTGTTGCGTTATACTAATCAGTTAGTTAAATGCCATGCGTGATGCATGTTTAGGCGATCATGTTTCGAAAGAGACATGGTTGACTAGGCAGGAGAATTTCCGCAGTAGGTTGATATTACTTTCTCCAGTAGACTGGTTACCAAACAAGGCTATCGAATCCAATCTGTCCTGCTATTTAACTTATAGCTGGAGGGAGAAAAGGGTATTAATCCTCGTAAGTGAATGCAACTAATTAAACTGGAATTCGAACTCAGCTCTCCGATTTCCCCTTTTTGAGTCAATATCCACTGCACCACAATGCAATCTTTAATATACCTTCTCTGGTAACCATAAACTACATTACACACACACACAAAATATATTTTGCAGCTACTTCGTCTAACCCATACGCCATCTCCTTCATTTTTCTTTATCTACACCCACCTGCACCCTTCGTTTCAGTCGTCTGCTTCTCTTCAGTTTAAGCCTTTGTAATCACATTTTTGTCAGTTCAATTTAATACATTTTCCTCCTTTTTGTAGTCAGCTCAAAGAATAACTTGTGGGAGGTTTCCATTATGAATAGACGGATAATGCTTTAAATCTAGTCCGATCAGAATCGTATTTCTGGTCTTTGGCCGGTGAACGCTTCGAATGAAAAGGCCGCTTACGTACAGTAATTTTTTAGCGCTAAAAATATGCATAATTTTCGCAGGCTCCAATTAGAGAAAGGGAAAGACGAAAAAGTGACGGAACTATATTAAGAAAAAAAAACCGTCAGTGAATTCGTCAATCTGGATTCAGAAGTACCAGGAGAAAGCAAAAACAAATTTAATCAATGCATTTTGACTATTATCGAAATTAATTTACTTTTCTGTAATTACTTTCACAGCTAGCTAACTAGCTAGCTCGCTAGCTAGTTAGATAGATAGATATATGCAAAAAATAGAAATAGATAGATATATAAATAGATAGTAGAGAGACACATATAGATAGATAGATAGATAGATAGATAGATACAGAGAGAGAGACATGTAAACAGATAAAGAAACATAAACAGAGAAACACAGATAGATAGATAGATAGATAGATAGATAGAGAGAGAGAGACATGTAAACAGATAAAGAAACATAAACAGAGAAACACAGATAGATAGATAGATAGATAGATAGATAGATAGATAGATAGAAAAATAGAAAAATAGACATAGAGATAGATAGATAGATAGATAGATAGATAGATAGATAGATAGATATGAACAGACTGAGATAGATAGATAGATAGATAGATAGATAGAAAAATAGAGACATAGAGATAGATAGATAGATAGATAGATAGATAGATAGATAGATAGATAGATAGAGACATAGATAGATAGATAGATAGATAGATAGATAGATAGATAAAGAAACATAAAAAGATAAACACAGATAGATAGATAGATAGATAGATAGATAGATAGATAGATAGATAGATAGATAGATATGAACTTTTAATTACTCGCGTGGGAGTATTATGCACTCAACTACCTCATAAACTCGTTTTTGTTGTCTTTATAACTTCATTTATGAATATGTCACCACATCCTTCGGTACCGAAAACATTTTATCCCCATATTTTCCTTGGCACCTTCTGAGAGCTTTTAGTTTCCTCACTAGCTTCAACTCGCTCTTCAAGAGATTGTGTAGCTATGGGAAATCTTGACCCTTTTCTCTTTATATAGAAGCGTTCCTCTAACAATTGTTCTTGTTCATCTATATATTTATATTATTTTCTATTTTACTGTCATGCCATGAAATGAAACTTTTACTTTCATTATTTTTAAGCTAACTGCACATTTCTGCATTGTTATTATCTTTGTTTGCCTGCACTTCTATCTCATTTCCCCCAAAACCGGTCATTTGTTTTCTGTTATCGTAGTATTCGACCCACATAACTTTGTGAATCTTGTTTCCTGGAGACTAGATTCATTATTCTTTTATACCGTTTTTTTTTTTTGGTAGAGTAGGACATGATTAATGAGGCGCTAATTTGTCTATCCACTAGGGCGGACGGTCCCTCAAGCATGTCGTCAGTCAGGTGAGTGCCATACGTGATACACGCTTGGGCGATCAAGTCTCGAAAGAGACATGATTGACTGGGCAGAAGATTATCCTACAGTAGATTGCCATTGCTTTCTGCGGTAGACTGGTTGCCAGCCAAGGCTATAGAACCTAATCTGTCTGCTATTTAACCCATAACTGAATTGAAGAGACGGGTTAATACCTTTCCAAATGGTATTTGTGCGTAAGTGAATGCAAATAATTCAACGGGAATTTGAACTCAGCTCCCTGATTTATCGTTCCTAGTCGATATCCTCTGCAAGCACAACGTACATGTGGTACTCTCCTATCATTTAGTAGCACTCTAGATGGAATGTTTTTCCGTTATTAACATATTAATATCTTTTTTTTTAAAGTTTGTGCCATCATTTTAGCTAATCCGATTGATTGCAAAATGTGTGAATGGTTTTAAAGAGTTTGCATCCAATTTTATTCTGCAACTGGAATATCTTCTTGTCACACAACTTTGTGGCGTTTGTTAGGATACTATCGTTTTCGGAATTCCATTTTTTGAAAAAGGACCCTAAACGGTTGTTTCACGGTCGAACTTCTTTTGTTAACTAGTTTTTAACCTTTTAAAAAATGCTTTTCTCTCCTCGACACAAGAACCGAAAGAGGAAGAGTATCTGGCCAAGGTGAGAGTGCCTAATATAAAAATTCCGCGTAGGATCAGATTCGCTTTTAACTTACAAAGGAAATGTTCCAAGGCAACAATATAAAGCAAGAGCAAAATTGAACAACTTTGACGAATGGAACGAAACAAAACGGAAGGTTCCGATCTTCCTCCATTTAATTTTACTCGGTGGACACACACAGAAATCGGATCCAGGTGCGAAGGCAAACACCAAAACCGGTTACGCCAAAACAACCTGCAGAAATCGACAGTCAACTCTATAAAATGTCTTGAACTTATATAAATAGATTAGCGCGGTTTCACTGTCAACCTTAGTTAATCATCATACGTATTAAATAAAGGTTATAGTGAGAGAAAAACAGGGTACAGGAAAAACCTAAAAAATTGTGAGATGTGGAGGAAATTTAGGACGGAAGATAAGATTTAGTGAGATAGTTGGGAATTACGGAAGGTAAGAGATTACAATTGATATTACAGTTAAACTTTTAGAGATTGTAAGGAAGCAAGTACAGAAAAGGGCGTTTTAATAGCGGGAAGTGCAAGAAAAGTAACTGTTGGACTAGAAGTGACAGATTTGACTATTTTGGCTGTAAAATTGTTGGATTTTTTGCCATTAAAGCAGCAAGAGTAAATTCATATGAATGAAGCTTGTCAAAGCAGAAGCTCTGAAATATTTGTAGAAAAGACAGAGGGAAGCCATATCATGTCAGTGAGAAAGTGACTTAAATTGAACTGGAAAATTGATTACGTTGCAGATCCTCTTCTGGATTTTGTTGAGAATCCCGAGATGAATAGCAAGAGGACCCGACAAGATATGGCAACAGTATTTAAACCTCGGACGAATGGTAGAGTTATAAAGGTGCAAGATGGATTCTGGCGAGAAAAATCTTCTTGGCCTGACAAGGTGATACAACCTTTTCAGCGATAGATGTAGCAATTGATGTAGTTGTTCAACGTGAGGTTGGCTGTGAGAATGAAGCCAAGGGAGCGCAGTGGGTTGCTTTCTAGGAGACTAGCATTACCTGCACTGAGTAAATGTTGGTAGAATACATAGATTCCTACTTTGGAAGTGATTACATCAGAAAGATAATTGATGAAGATTAGGAAAAGCCTAGGATCTATGATAGAGCCTTGAAGGGCGCTCGCATTCGTGTGAAAGGATCTGGATGAATACCTGTCTAAAACGTGTTTCATTTATTATGTCTGTAATATGTTATCTATCTATCTATCTATCTATCTATCTATCTATCTATCTATCTATCTATCTATCTATCAAGGAAAACTTAACACATCATTTAGATTGGTTATAAATTTTAATTCATTTTTATGAGATAAATCAGATCATTACATCTGACCACACTATATTTCTTTAAGATGAAATGGAAAATAAGTAACATGATGTAAAACAGAAACCTTAGCCTTATCTCGGTTGGGGATCTTTAGACCGGTCAAAAAGAGGTCATCATTCTTGGATAGTGACTATAAACACGCCCACTTATAAGCACATGGGTGCGTATATATATATATATATATATATATATATATATATATATATATAATGAGCTTAATCACAGTAAGGCAACACTAATAATAACAGACTGAACTTCCGAAAATAGTGCTAACTTAGCAGTAATTTAAACCGTCTTGTAACCCGGCGAGGACCCCCTCGTGTGTTAAATAATAGGGGTAGAAATAAAAAAAACAAACAGCGCACAAGAACAACACGTCTAGTGCCCGTTGGAAAGAAAGAAACCCCAAAACGAAACCTTAACAATAAAGTGCTCGATACGAAACATTACGAAAGTACGAAGGTAGAGCGAGAAGGTATAGCGGGGGCCTCTTACCCTGAAGAACCGTTGTGTGAAACCGCGATAGGTGGTGGCTCACTTCTAGATTTCTTGTATTATATATATATATATATATATATATACAGTAGTAAGAAATTATTTCGGATTAAAATTAAAAGAGATTAATTTCTGATATATATATATATATATATATATATAAGAAATTAATCTCTTTTAATTTTAATCCGAACTAATTTCTTATTACTTTATACTTTATAGTTTTATATATGTACTTGTATGTATTACAAGACAATTTCTCTCATTCAGCCTCACGCGGAATTTATTTAGTCTTTTTTGTCCTGGTTCAAGTAGTGGTCCCTGGCATTATTTAGAAATATAAAACCACCTTACTGAACCGAATATGTATACGAGGTCTGTGAGATTACGCGTTCTGGACGCAACTAGGCAATCGTTCATCGAAAAATTACTGTGTATTTGTGCAGATTTCTCCAGTTATATTCCCAATGATCAAGTGAGTAGATTCTTTACTTCTAGTTAAATAATTTATAATAGAATATATTATCAGCCAGGATTAGTCAACCATCAACTAGTGTTCTAGATACCAGAGGGAAGAATTTCCGTTATTGGACGAAACTAAGAAGAATCTAATAAACTGACAGATATCCCGAAATATGACATTGCAGGCATGTAAAAAAAAGAGAGAAGAGTAACTTGAATTTTGAAAATGACAAAAACACCATTGAACTTTGTAATGCTGTTTTTGTTTTCAGAACATAGGTGATCATGGCCCTCCAAGTTTTCTTTATTATTTCTGAATTGCCATGCATTCTTAGGAAGGATCATGAAGTGACTTCTCAGAAGTCTTGGAATGCAAACTATTCTTTCTTCCTAAATTGTTTGCAATTCCGAGATAAGAAGAAGAAGAAGAAGAAGAAGAAGAAGAAGAGGAAAGGAAGAGAATAATGATAAAAATAAAAAGAAGAAGAAAAATAGAAGGAGAAGGCGAGGAGAGGAAGAGGATGATAATAATAATAATAAAAGAAAAAGAAAAAGTGGAAGAAGAAGAAGGAAGAGTAGAAGGAGAGGAAGAGGATTACAATAATAATAATAATGAGAAAAAGAAAAAGATGAATAAGAAAAAAGAAGAAAGGGGAGAGGAGAAGAAGAAGAAGAAGAAGAGGAGAATAATAATAATAATAATAATAATAAGGAAGAAGAAGAAGAAGAATAAGAAGAAAAAGAAGAGGAAAAAAGAAGAATGGGAGGAGAGAAAGAGGATGATAATAATAAGATGAAAGAAAAAAAGAAGGGGAAGAAGAAGGAGGAAAATAATGAGAAGAAGAAAAACATGAAGAAGAAAAATAAATGAGAAGAAGAAAAACATGAAGAAGAAAAATAATGAGAAGAAGAAAAACATGAAGAAGAAAAATAAAGAGGAGAAAGAAGAGGAGGAGGAGAAGAGGAGGACAATAATGATAATACGATGAAGAAAGAGAAGAGGAAGAGAAGAAGAAGAGGAAGAAGAAGCGGGTAGAGGAAGAAGAAAGTAGAAGCAGGGGGAGGAAGAGAAGAATAAGAAGAAGAATAAGAAGAAGGAGAAAAAGAAGAAGGGGAGAAGAGGAAGAGGATAATAATAATAAGAAGAAGAAGAAGAAGGGGAGGACAGGAAGAGGATAATAATAACAAGAAGAAGAAAAAGAAAAAAGAAGAAGGGGTGGAGAGGAAGAGGAGAATAATAATAAGAAGAAGAAGAAGAAAAAGAAGGGGAGGAGAGGAAGCGGATAATAATAATAATAAGAAGAAGAAAGAAGATGGGGAGGAGAGGAAGAGGATAATAATAATAATAATAATAATAATAAGAAGAAGAAGAAGAAGAAGAAAGAAGGGGAGGAGAGGAAGAGGATAAAAGAAGGGGAAGAGAGGAAGAGGATAATAATAATAATAAGAAGAAGAAGTAGAAGAAGAAAGAAGGGGAGAAAAGGGAAGAGGATAATAATAATAATAATAAGAAGAAGAAGAAGAAGAAAAAAAGGGGAGGAGAGGAAGAAGATAATAATAAGAAGAAGAAGAAGAAAGAAGGGGTGGAGAGGAAGAGGATAATAATAATAAGAAGAAGAAGAAGAAAGAAGGGGAGGAGAAGAAGAGGATAATAATAAGAAGAAGAAAAAGAAAGAAGGGGTGGAGAAGGAGAGGATAATAATAAGAAGAAGAAGAAAGAAGGGTAGGAGAGGAAGAGGATAATAATAATAAGAAGAAGAAAGAAGGGTAGGAGAGGAAGAGGATAATAAGAAGAAGAAGAAGAAAGAAGGGGAGGAGAGGAAGAGGATAATAATAATAAGAAGATAAAAGAAGGGGAGGAGAGGAAGAGGATAATAATAATAATAATAAGAAGAAGAAGAAGAAGAAGAAGAAGAAGAAGAAACTAGTTGTAAGCTACTTTAAAAACAAAATATAAAGAAAATTCAATATCATTTTATATTCTTGGCTACAAAATGGGCAAAACAAATAAAATGCAATATTCGAAATTACATAAAACTGACAAGACAAATTGTCGGCCGCAACAATTTTTAGAAAACCTTAAATAAATCTGCTTCAGAAAGTGTCATTTGCAGATCTTTTTCTGTTTGAATTTCTAGAATGAAATGTTAGCATTATTTACTTTATTTACATTCGGACAGTTATCCTTGCCTTCGTTGTTGTTATCACAACGTTTCCGCTGTGTTACTACCCCGGCCCTTCGCAGGTGCCTATTGATCTTTGTAACCTATGGGGAATTCTAAACTGAGCTCCTTATTTAATCCACGGAGCAGGAAAAAAACTTGGCACATCTCACTGGTGAGAGAGAAGTTGCAGGGTTTACCCTTTATTTAATGTACGGGGTAGACTGTACTTGTTCCCTTAATCGTGTCTAAGAATACCATCTACTAAATATTTTTATTCCGTAATGTTCCTCAGGTGTATATCGATCTGGGTAACCTACAGGGAATTCTGAACGCAACCACTTATTTAATCTATGAAGCCGTGAAAGTCTTGCTGCATCTCATCGCTGGGAGAAAGGTTACATGCGGTACACATTTTTTGTACTGTTCCACAGGGGAATATCGATTTGGATAACCTACACGGATTTCTGAACAGAACTTCTTATAAAATCTACGAAGCAGCAAAAGACTTGTCACATCTTACCTGTAAGAGAGAGGTTGGAGGGTAGATCCTTTATTTAATTTATGGGGGAGACTGTTCTCATTCCATTGATCATGTCTAAGAATATAATTTAGTAAATATTTTTTCTTTCGTGTTATTCCTCAGGTGAATATCGGTCTAGATAACCTACAATAAAAATAAAAACTAAACAAATACCTATACATGAGAAGTGTAACTAAAACAAACTACCGCCAGTTGTTAAATAGAGAGTTAAGTTGAGAATCTCCTGTTAGTTACCTAGATTGGAGTACACCTAAGAAACAGTATTGAATCTAAACGTATTTTATAAATGGAACTTTGTTTGTGTGTGTGTGTGTGTGTGTGTGTGTGTGTCCGTTACCTATCGACTCCGAAACGGCTGAACCGATGTTCCTTGAAAATTTACACAGTTATACTATAAGCGTCTGCGAGTGTTTTTAGCTTTGTCGAGGTACCCCCGATAAATATCGAAAATCGATAATCGAAAATATCGTGTTATAGGAGTGGTCCGATTTTAATCAAATTTGATACACTCATAGACAAAGACATCAGAAACGATATTCAGAAGTTTCAAGGTTGCAGTTCTTACAATAGTGCAGAAAATCGATAATATATATATATATATATATATATATATATATATATATATATATATATATATAAAAGGCAAGATGTTTGTGTGTGTGTCTGTTTATCTGCCTGTATGTCTGTATTTTTTCAAAACTTTTATTTTAGTTTTTGCTTCGTGTTTGGCTCTAAGTAGGTATAATTGTAGTTGTTAGTCTCAACCACGATATCATTTACTCAGAGGACTTATTTAGCCTTCAAAATTCAGTTTACGACGAAAAAACTTATTTGATATCGACACCTGGAAATCAAAATTTGACTAGCATCCATTTATTTTTCTTTCAGTCTACGGTTTTACTTTAACTGCAAACAACTATTGCTTTTTAGTCTTTTGTGCCAACGTCCAAAGAGTCTGAGCTCCAGGATCATGGATTAGTTTTAAAGCTTTCATTACACCCGAGCAACGCCGGGCTATCCTGCTAGTAAACTGATAAGTCAGGTTGTTACCAATTTAAGAACAGCAAAGAAATAAGACTAAAGGGCAAATCATATCCTAAACAGGAATCAAAGGATAATTTTCTACACTTATTCAGTATGCATGGAAAGAGTACTTAATTGTTGAAATTACTAAACGCTAGAGATTAGGTACACAAAAATAAATGTTCTTTTGGGCAACTTTCCAATTAATCAATGATGTGGGGATAATTTAATAGATATAGTCCAACTGAATTTCATTGAAACTGTTTGTATGGGAAAGAAAAGAAATTTGCGTCTTTGAAGACGGCATAGTTTTTGGTGTCAGACGAAAAATAACTCACTTATTTGCTAATTACTGATGATGGTCGGAGAATTTGATAAATTTGATAATATATAGAATAAAAATAATGGTTTATCACAAAAAATATACCGATTTTAGTATGTGTAAGCGTGCTTTTTGTGAATTTCATTTATTTTTTGTTTTTTAGTAATTCCTTTTTTTGGGCACACACAAAATTTTTCTTTGTTCAAACGAAACTAAGAAACAGACAGAGGAAGAAATCAAGAATTAGCGATTAAAAAAAAATAACCTACAAGCTAATTTTGGCGGTAACGCTTGATGAAATTATTTGTTATTCGGATTATGGATAAAAAAAGTTAATTTGTTTGAGAAATTAATTTGTAATAATGTCGTCATAAAGTGTAAGAAAAATAAGAAACTAAATCTCTCACAGGTCAAATGAATTTTGATTCACTCCCGGGCAATTTATTTATCGTACCCTGTCTATGGTAGCCGTTTCATTATATTCAAATATTCCGCATTCATTGATCGAGCAGACACATTTCTATTCTAGTTATTTATTTTATTAAAAGCCACAGTAGAACCAAGTACCGATGGCGTGAATTTATTTAAGAGTAATACTAGGAACCGATCCACACACTTGATTTCATGAACCTCATCTGTAGAACATACCAAATAAGACATGCAGAATCCAGTTGTGAAACTACAATGGACTGCTGATCTGTTATAATTTTGAGTAGCGCCTTCTGTCCCTCATGCGTGGCCCTCTTCATCAGTTGAGATCTGTTGTAATTATCATCCGCTACTTCTACCATTTGGGGATGCTCGCGCTTAGTCTGGGTTCTTATCCCCGACCTTGCTACCTCAGAGATCCATATCAGAAGTCAGAAATATCAGAAATTCCAACAGGGTAGCTTTCAGATTCTTAGGACCACGCAAGCTCCTCTACCACGAAAAGGAGCGACCACCATAAACTTTTTTACACCTAAAGACAAAAAGTTGAAAAGCTCTGTTTAATAATTATTGATCTAATATCATCACCATGAAGCTGTTGCACACCTAAAAGATAGCGAATAAAAAAAAATGAGACTGCGGAAAGGTTGAAAAATAGTTTTCGATAAAACGATATCTAATTCCAGATTTTTCTCGCAATGATGATGCTGCATATAGAAAGCATGACAAGTTAGGGTGACGAGGTCATAAAAACGGTGAATAACAACTCCTGGAGACATTCAAGACGAAATATGAAGCAAGAGGAGCCATAAAAATCGAGTTTTTTCGTCTCGTCTGACTGCTTGTAAAAGTAGCTGATAAAAATCAATTCGAACTTTATATTCAGTTAACGTAAGCGCATAAGAGCAGCCGATAAAAATACAATATACGTTTTTTATGCTTTTTTTCTTTGTTGCTTACTGCTGCTGACTTCAAAGAAAATTCATTCGCCACTCGACAGTATACACTGCAATGTAGGCAGACTCTTTAAAAGCTTCATTAAATATCAATATCAATAAGTCCTATCGATATCTGCTGTTTATTTTAGTCTGACACAAGGTCATAATACAAAGACACTCATGTAAGGATCAAAGTCACTACACTAATAAAAAGTTGTATCTCGATCTATAAATTAAATAGCAAGACTGATTGGACTCTCTTAACGTGGATGGGAACACGAAATTCAAAAAACGAGAGTAGCGTTGGTGGGCCACATACTGCCCATGTCTATGTGTCATATCCATTAAGGACATGAGAAATTCAGTCAGTTAAGTGCCGTACGTGATACACGCTTTGGGCGATCATGTCTCGAAAGAAACATGACTAACTGGGCAGAAGATTATCCCGCAGTAAGTTGCTAATGCTTTCTGCGGTAGAATGGTTACCAGCCAAGGCTATAGAACCCAATATGCCTTGTTTTTTAACACGGCGTGAAGAGACGGATTAATACGTTTCCCAAGGGTTTGCACGTAAGTGAATGCAAGGAATTCAACTGGAATTCGAACTCGGCTCCCCGGTTTGTCAATCTGAGTGATATACACTCCACCAGAACGCACATCATGAGCAATTATGGCTTCCAAAATTTTCTATTCTCCTTGCAGCTCATAGCAGTATCTATATTTTCCCATCTTTCCCTTTACAAGGCGATCGTATAAATTTGTCATGACTGCTGCCTGAATCTGTCACGTTTGGCTTTGTTATGGTAAGTGAGTCTCGAAATTTACAAGCCTTCATTCTTCATTATTTACCTTAGAAATTACAAGAGACCCTTTTTGATTCTGAGCATAATTGTCCCTTTTGCTCGTGTAGAACCAGATTACTGGTTGCCACCAACCTTCTCTTCATTTGAGAAATAATTTTTCCAGTATTCACTTCTATACAGAGAATTTATATGACATTGCAGTTCAGAGCACTATTCTTTGTGAAATGAAAAAATAGGTACTTATGCAGATGGCACAACTTTTTACCCCTGCCTTATAAGCAAGTACGACAGAACCGACAAATAAACCTGGCAAATGCTCTTAAAAGTACGTCCAGTCAATGGTTAAACGAGGCAAGAAATGCTTTGTAAATTGCAACGCCTCCAAAACAAAACTGCTTGCAGTTAGATCACCACAAAGGAATGTTTCTGCTAACCAGGATGGTGGATGCTGAATACCAGGCGAGCAACAAATTTAAACAAAAATTAGACAAGGTTTCAACAATTACTCTAGAACAAGATGAACATATTTACTAACCTGTCAGAAACTAGAATATGAACAAACAACAAGAACCCAAACAAACTTAGAACACACTTCACTAATAAGGCTTTCTGAGAATATCATACTATTTTTTTAATATTCTTTTATGAGTCCTGTTGCTTCAAGATATTTTTACAGTAATTTCCCCCCAAGAAAGGCAATGAGAGAAACTACTTCTAACGTAGCCTATTTTATGTTCATTTTCCTTTTCTCTTACATTGAACTTGTCATAATTTGTCGATACAACGAGTATTAGAAATATTTAGTATTTTATATTGTGGAATTTCATAATGGATTTACGATATGTGCCATTATAATTTCAGATCCTAATTTCTGTTTTGTAAGGGCCCTATTTCTTAGAACACTTAGTAGATGTTTAGTTTCTGTTCATGATCTTACTTATTTCAAGCATGAATATCTATGCCGTCAAGTTTACTAAGTGTAGCTTAAGATTAACTTATGAAAAGGAGAGAAAAAAATCTTAAATCTTGAAACAAAACTTTTAAATCCCAGTGTAAATTAATGTTAAATTAA